>BLKR01002842.1:0-174322 GCA_011170035.1 Teleogryllus occipitalis
ACGGGCCACGGACCGCGCGCGATCTTTCCTTACTCTTTCTTGTCCTATCCTCCCCCTTACACACACACACTTACACTAACATGCACTACACTACCACATATTCCGAGGGACCGGTCGGGAGCTTAGAGCTTGTCCCGGCTGGGGCGGTGCCTCGCTGGTGGGAGAGTCCTGGTTAGGGGGAAACCCCACTAGACGACGGTAGATCGGCCCCGGATCTCGCCATCCAGCGGGGGAAGATCACCGCCATCTCCCGAGAACAAACATGCACTACACTTACGGGACTAATGACAAACGCATTTGACGCGCCCGGAAACACGAAAAAATCGATTAATCAAATCGATTCCATTCCGTTACATTTTCCTCCATAATATGAAGATTCATTTCTACGTTCCCTGTAGTCTGATTTGAATCACACTGATCGATTATAATTTATCCATTTCTAGCTGTTTTCAAGAAACATTTGCATGTCCTTTTAGAGCACGGGCAACGCTGAAATGCACCGCTTAAAAGTTTGTGGAAACAAACGCATGAAATCACGAGCATCTTTTTACATCGCCGACTTAACATACAGAGTTCCGTAGATTCTGCCACGTTCTCCTGTTCGAGATTTCTCTGGACTGGGGCGAGAACATCTACGTGCCCTACTTATAAATTGAAATTTAGCAACAAGTTTTACTCCTTCGAAAACCCCGGATTAACACAACGTGTTGGAGTCGGGCTATGCCTTCTCAGGTAACGAAAAGTGAAAGGTGATTAGCGAGGATAAGAAAAAAACTGGCCCTGGGATTCCGGTGCATCAAACATGGGAGCGGAGGGAGGTTTATCGAGCTCACGGAAGTCGAGGACGAAAATTCACAAATATAGTTCCTACTAATTTTCTTGAGGAACGAAAGATATTTTATATTAATATCTCAATTAAACATGTTATACAAAATATAAAGCAGAAAATAAACATGGATTCTCATCAGCATCAATGAATTCTGTGTAAGAAAACATCAATAATTCGACTGAACGTTGCACTTACATCTCTCTCCACAGAAAAATATGAGATCTAAAATGTTTAAGAGTCTAAAAACTGTATGCTTTACGAAATGAAGTAGGAAGTACTCGTTTGTAAGTGAATATCCAATGTAATAATGAATGTAATATCTTTCCAAAACGATCTAAAATATATAAATATAAATTTAATATGGAATTTAACTTCCTTGCATATTATGGAGTGATTATAAAATAAAGTTACCTCTTCATTTCCTTAGGTTCTTTAAAAATTGTGCATTTCTTCGTGACACGAGTAGCAGATGACAAAGTTAAAAAGAATGAAACATTTTGAGATCATTTCCTCCTGTGAGTAGACAAAGTTTTCTAAACAGTTATCCGGAAATTTCTGATCTTGAAAATAATTCTTAACAGCTACTGAGAATACACCTACCAACCGACATTTTTATTCAATTCAGTTCAATTAATGACTTAATTTACATGGTGAGACTCAGGCCTTCGGGTCTGCTTTTCCGTCTGACCACGCAAATTTCGCTGCGCTCCTTTCACTATCTAGCGGGGAAAGGAGGTATAGCTCGGGCGACGAAACATGCGAATTAAATTTAGCTGAGGGATTCTTTTACACTTGAGGATCTTTTCTACGCAGTAAATCTACAACATGGGACACTCGGCTTCACTTCCCCTACGAAGAAGGCGTACAAAGGATTTTTTCGCCCTTAAAACCTCAGGGCTTTGAATCCACAAATTTCGGTATAACACCCCGATGCGCTAACCGTTATACTACCGAAGTTGCAGTGTCCTACTACACTCTCGGAACTTTCTGCATTACTTTTAATGTACAAATTAAAGTACATGAAATTAATTATCATGTACGTAAATTAAATTTAATGTAAATGTACAGTAACTTTAATGCACATGTACATTAAATTTAATGCACGTGTAAATTAAATTTAATGTAAGTGAACAATTAAATTTAATGGAGGCAAGTAAGTTAAGTCAGCAGCCTTACATTAAATCTACATTGATATTAATTTACGCATTAAATTTAATGTACAGGTACATTAATGTCCATTTAATGTACAAAGTACATTAACATTCATGTACAGTCGAACATTAAATCTACATTAAATTTAATGTAATTTCTGACAGTATACTTCATTTCGACCCACTGTGCTAGGGCCGCGAAGGGAGCCGAACCCGGAACGAATCCGGCGCTCGTGGGAGCGGACACACCGGTCCATGAATTTTAAATTTGCATTTCATCATCGGCCGCAGCGGGAGGGGCAAGGGGCGGGGCGGGGCGGCGGGATATTCATCGCGGCCATCGAGCAGCATGTGTTCCGCCAATCGCCGCGACATTAATCTAGTGTCATGAATGTAATCAGTTCCGGGAACCAACATTTGCGCCCGCCCTCCCCCGGACGGCGCCCTCCGGGACGGCGGGCGAGCCAAGGGCGATGGGGCGATGGGTTGCGGGCGATGGGCGACGCAGTGCCCCAGCGGTCGCTTTGATCCCCGCTGGATTAAGAGATGTTTGCTCCCCCGTGCCGCGGAGATGAGACGGCGACGAGGACACGTAAAGGACGGACAAAGATCTGGACGAGGGGCTGCGAGGGTAACACACATGTAGAGTTAGAAAGTTCATGCAGTTGCATGTTTTTTGTTAATGGTCATATCTTCCTGAAGTTTCAAATATGTATTTTTCATGGCAAAATATTCAAAATAAAGTAAGAAATGTCTTGCATGTAATGCATATTTTGCATATTTAAAGATTTTTGGCATATGAATGAATGTTTTTGTATATTTATTGACTTTTTGCCTAAAATAACACTAAACTAATAATTTCCAATTAATAATGTATTAATGCAAATCGTGAACTTTCTTGTTGCTTCAAATGCGTTAGTACAGCGAGTTTCGGACTACTCACGGCCAATGCCGCCGATGTACTATCTGCTGTCATCGGTTGTCATTGGTTTATTGCGAAGACTTGATACCTCACATTTTCTTTTGGCATCCTCAGACCTACCTCACATGGCAAAACTTGCTCTTTCTCAAACCTTCCCCCACAGAAAGCATCTCCCACCCTCTCTCCCTTGCTTACTCTCTGTTTCCCTACATAGCAAAAATATGTAATGTGATTCTAAAATGTTTCCGTAACCGAATGCTGCATATCTCAACAATTTCTGTGCATATTTGAACATTTTTGGGACATATTTGCATGCATATATCAGGACTAAAAGCTTGCATAAACTGCCGAGCTCTACATACATGGCTTACTAACAAGCGCATAGATATGCACGCACGTACAGACATACATAACTAATTTTGATACTGTCACAAAATACATTAAATTTAATGTAGATGTAATGTACAACCGTACATGAATTGTAATGTCCCCTGTAGATTAAAGGGAGATTAATGTACCTGTACAATAAATTAAATGCTTAAATTAAAATCAATATAGATTTAATGTACGACTGTTAACTTACTTGTGTACATTAACTTTAATTGTACTCGTACATTAAATGTAATGTACACGTACATTAAAGTTACTGTTCGCGTTTCTTAAATTTAATTTACATAAATAAAAATTATTTAACACTAAAAGTAATGCAGAAATTTCTGACAGTGTAGCGTTTCATTTGAAGTCTACTTCTATACTGATAAACTCTTTCATCTATTTGCATATGGTATATTCAACAATAAAAAACACTTGCACTACCTTGCCCCATGAGTATAAATTAAATTTTCCTTTCGTACTATAACTGACACGCCTTGGGCATTAACAAGCTATGTCCCAGCAAACACAGCAAACCTCCCGCTTTTGGTAAATGTGAAGGTGTCTCATTTTGTCTCTCCCCCAAGCTCTCCGTACACATCAAGACATAGAGTAACACTCTTGGTCACACCGATCGAGATCGAATGATTAATTGATTGATTTTTTCGTGTTTCCGGGCGCTTCAACTGCTTCGGTCATTAGTCCCGTTAGTGTAGTGCATGTTTCTTTCTCAGGAGATGGCGGTGATCTTCCCCCGCTGGATGGCGAGATCCGGCTCGGACCTACCGTCGGCTAGTGGGGTTTCCCCCTAACCAGGACTCTCCCACCAGCGGGGCACCGCCCCAGCCGGGACAAGCTCTAAGCTCCCGACCGGTCTCCCGGAATATGTGGTAGTGTAGTGCATGTTAGTGTAAGTGTATGTGCAAGGGGAGAGGATAGGACAAGGAAGAGGAAGGACAGATCGCGCGCGGTCCGTGGCCCGTTTGGTAGGGTACTGCTCCGGCATTCGCCTGGTGTTGATCGGAGAAACCACGGAAAACTACCGATCAGAGCAGCCGGCCGCTAGAATTCTCCTCCAGACAGAAGCTGAATTCGACCTAGCTGAAAAGCTAGTGTCGAAAATCCTGCCGCCGTCGGGACTCGAACCTAGGACCTCCCGGTTACAGGCGCTGCAGTGGATCGAGATCGAGAGCGGTGGGGTTGGTTGTGACTTGTGGTTTTCCTTGTTTCTGTCTCAAGCGAAGACGTTCGCGTAGGGAAGCAGGGGACCTCGCCCCCTAAAAATTTTGAAAGATGCCCCGGAGCACTGTGCAGTAAAATATTTTATTTCCATAACTATGACTAATTTCTGATTTTCCCCCTTTTGAAGTTGATACGTTTGGAAATTCATACACGTTTGGGAAGTAAGCTTTCCAAATCATTTCGAAACACTGTAAATACTCGTATAAATAATTCAATATAAAATCAATCCAATTTTTCTTTGTATTATTTAATTCATAATTTTATTCTCCTTAAACTGTTTTACATATTTACTAGAAAAATATGTCTTATGTAAATAAAAAGGTAAATGGAAAAGGAATCTCAGAAATGAAGTTGTCCCCCTCCCTCTTGCTTCAGGCTGCGCACACACAAGTTTCCAAGCTCTTCAGTTGTAATAGATTCAAATTATTCTCTGCGTGTTCTAAAAATACAAGAAGGACATCAGCCTCATTCTCATTCCTTCAGCTTACATTTAATTTCGTTTGAGTCACAGGGCTCCCAGAAGATAGCAACGTGTTGATTGCATTACAATTGTTGAGTCGACATTGTTATTCCCATCAGGGCGTCCGCTCCATCGCATAAGTGGGCGTAATCATCCAATGAAGAGCAGTGAGCCCGGTAGAACTGCAGGCCTTCCCCCAGGGTCACTGCGCGTGCCCTACCTCAGGGTATCAGGGATGCCTTTCTCCACAGCAGGCGATTAGCATTGTTCGCCTACTTCATAGGCAGCAGAGTGGCGCAGTGGAAGCGTGCTGGGCCCATAACCGAGAGGTCCGTGGATCGAAACCACGCTCTGCTAACTTTTTTTTTCTTTCTTTATTGGGGGAGCATTCCCGATACTTGATTCCGGAAAAGTCAATTCCGAAATACAGTAACTAAAATATTTAACTAACAAATTATTCTTGCAATTTGGCATTATTTAATTTTTTTTACAATTTTCTCCAACATTTCGATTATAATTTGAACCATCACCAAGGTAATACTTTTAAAAATTATTCAAAATAGCTCATTCCCCACGTACTATGCCTTATGCACGAAAGTTACAAAAATGTGTTTATAAGCGATATTAACAACAAACAGAACAATTATGTATCTCGTTTCGAAACTAATTTCTTGAATAATCGTCTTTTTCATTGAATGTAGAACGATGGTAAAGAATCCTGAATATTGGTAATTAATACATTTTTATCTCCTTTTCAACCAATATTGTTTAAAAACAGTTCTCCTCATGAAGCACCATCATACTGCCCGGTACCAATAATCAGATAATTTTCAGCAGAGGTCTCGCGTCAGGGAGCTAAGGGTGATTTTTTCCAGTGTGTACAATTTGTTGGCGACAATCACCCATAGCAGAGTGGCGCAGTGGAAGCGTGCTGGGCCCATAACCCAGAGGTCCGTGGATCGAAACCACGCTCTGCTAACTTCTTTTTTTTTCTCCTTTTTGTGTGAAAAACTTCCAGCTGTTACGGTTAATGCAAATTCTGATATACCGTGAAACCGCTTTTAATCGGTCACTATTAGTTCGGGAGAAAATGGCATTTTTGTCAGGTATTTTTGAGAGTTTGAAAAACAGACATACGGACTAATTTTGTTATTTGTAACGAACTCAAGTATTCTTGATAGCCAATCTTCTTAAATGCATTTTAACTACAAAACACCGAAATATTTTTGCTCTTACTTGTTTAAAAGACTCGTTTACAAAATCATTCATTTTTATATTAGACCTATTTTTTCACGTCGCTGTTTCTTTCCATTAGCATTATAAATCCCAACTACATTTTAAGTTGTAATTCAAACTCTGAAGAGTCATCAGACCGTAATCGAAATATTCTGAAATCTGAACAAGGAACTCTTTATTTTCTGCAGCAAGATAAGCAACTGTACATTTAGCTGTTCTAAATAATCTGATTGAGAATGCTTCTTTCAGCAGGAAGATACTCAGTAATATACACTGAACTTCCACATCTTATAATGTTCTCTGGCTGAAAATTGCAAAATTCTGAGGAAGTTGCGACCGTCTAAAACAGATTATTGTACGAAATCTGCGTGGCCGACTATGGGATGATGTTTCTACTTAAACGAAATAATATTTAGAAGTGTCGTACGCTAAAATTCATTGATTCTAAGAGAAAATGGCCGTTAACAGAATTGTGCGTTTAGAAAAGGTTACCGTTTCAGATTTCATTACTTTTAAATAGTTTACAGATTTGAATGTAATGAAAATAGTGTTACTCGTAATATATAATATTTCTTTAATATCATTTCATTTTGTGAACCAACATCATTCTGCTCGTTTGGCGATTGTTTTTACGACGCGAGCAGTCCCTCCTTGAGGTGTCAGGACTACGTTTGTCATGATAAATCTTACATTTTATCATGTAGAATATCAGCAGAGTGGCGCAGTGGAAGCGTGCTGGGCCCATAACCCAGAGGTCCGTGGATCGAAACCACGCTCTGCTAATTTTTTTTTTTATTTCTTACGAAAACATCCTAATTGATTCCAGTAAATTAAATAACAATGTACTTAAAACATTGTTAATGCATAATTGTACAATAACAGTTCCTTTTATGAACCCACATCATTCTTTACGATATCTACTTTTCGGAAATGTTATTCTTTCTGAGACGTACACTTTCACCTCCACAGTGTGGCAAACGTTCTTTGTATTTCTATCAAAAAGAGCATAGCTTGGACCCACACGCGTAGAAGATATGAATAAATAACAACCTAAACGTAAAACATTGTCATCGCAAGTGCGATGCGCTTGATTTGTCAATGAACATTACTCACATATATCCATTACATCTTATAAACATTATTTGCATTGATTCATAGTCGTGACGCCGTAACATTATGAGAAGTAAGATCTATGTGTGACAACCAATCCAAATTGAACTAATTTTTTACTGAAATCCCGAAAAGAAAACATTTATGAACTATGGAATTAAACACCAAATCACAGTCTAAAAAAATATCGCCCATTTTGTTCAGTATCCTTCTGGCACTAGAACTGTTCATAATAGCTCTACGCAGGTTATATGTAGATCATTGGCGATACCACAATAACCCCAACAAAGGCAGAGCAAGATCCGCCCTCCACGGCTGTCGTTCCTCCCTTCGCTCAGTCGCCGCCAACGCCCCCCCCCCTCCCGGCCCCGTCGTCCCCTCGCGCATCTCGCTTTCATTTTGTTTTCAATCAGACGTGCCCCGCCGCGCCCCGCCGCGCCCCGCCGCGCCCCGCCGCGCCCCGCCGCGAATCTGGAAATGAGAAAGTTGACGCGCATATCCGTGATTGGCCGCGTGTGAGGCGCTGTACCATGCCGTCCGCGCGTCCGTCTTGTGCGCTATCTGGCGGCGTCTTCATTAAGCGCTTTGTGCGCTCTTTGGCGTGAGCCCCGGTGGGAGGGGCACACTGATAAACGCATCGCTATACATGACGTGTGAGGAACCTCTTCAGGTGGTGCTTCTTTCTCTCGTAACGCAGGGATCGCAAAATTTGCCGATGAGGAATTACATATTACATGTCAATTAATGATAAATTATTACAGAACTATAGCTCACGTAGACATTTCATTTAGTTCATACTCAGTGCCCAAATTAGGTTTGTGGGAGGGGAGCAGTGGCGTACTGTTCTGCTGCTTGGTCAATTACCTATGCCAACGTTAGCAAAAATCTCTCACTAATTGAAAGAAACTGTTGATGATCCACAATGATTTAATGTCTTGATAATGTAGGAAAATTTGCATGAAACACTTGTGAGATTCAATGAAAGACAGTTCCGCGTGATGAGAAATACAGAAACTGATAATTTGTTCCGAAAATGTATGTTTGTTCTCGTAAAACATGTATAGAAGATCAAGTATTAAGTTACTATTTCCCAGATTATTAGAATTATTCATAGGTTTTGTATTTTTTTCCTAAATACATGTTTGATGCAATTTTGTGTATTAAGATTTCCTTTTGGGTGACATATTTTTGATAACCCTGGAAGAGGAACTATAGAGGAAAACGGGGGTGTCTTTGTATGATGAGAGAGGACTTCTCTGACGGGTCTTTATCTTTTGAATGTGAGGAGCGTAGAGTGACAGTATTTATATGAAAATGGTATTCAGAAGTTCAAAGGGTTAAAGAGGAGAGAGAGAGAGAGAGAGAGGGGGGGAGGGAGAAAGAGAGAGAGAGGACGGAGAGAGATAGGAGTCAAAGGACTCTACCAGATGAAACGTCTCGTGAAACGTGTACAAAACAAATGGAATAAAAAATAAAATAATTTGTAAAATAATGTGAGGTTAAAGAAATACGTGAACAAACAAAACAACAACTCCATTTAATTGTTAGTGAAACAGATCACGGTATACACATACTACTACTTCAGGAATATTATTATTATTATTATTATTATTATTATTATTATTATTATTATTATTATTGCTGCTGCTGTTGTTGTTATCATTATTAGAAAAAAAGTAAAGTAAGAAGTAAAAATCGCCTCAGTCTGCCTCAAAAGGCCATTACAAGGGTCAGGAAATAATAACGAGAACACAAGTGCCCTGGCCCTAACCTTTGACACTTATGATCAAAAAATATGTCTACAAAAATATAATCACGGATCCTTAAATTCACTCCAAATGTTCAGTCAGTTCGCTCAATAAATGGGATGTAGTTACTTGGGCTCCACATTTAGGACAGGGTAATCGGTCAGGTTTTTTATTAGATGAATGTGGGAGTGATTAAAGTGGCCAATACGTAGTCTGGTAATTTGGACTTGTTGAAACCTAGTGAGTTGGAGGTTAGGGAGAGCGGGTTTGATAACTGATTTCCTTACGAGGTGCAGTTTGGAGAAGGTAGTCAACCATTTTTCATTCCATTTTTTTGTAACCATATTTTTAAGGTATAATTTGACATCTCCCCGCACACTGTTGTCCGTTGTTGGTCATGAAGTTACTTCTTTGGCCGCTTTATCTGCTTTTCCATTCCGTACTATAGATCTATGTACTGGAATCCAAACATCAGAGTTAAAGTTGCCGTTGTTCATATAGGTAGATAAATGTATTCGTGAGATGAATGTTTGTAGTGTACATACATGTAAAATTGTCTCGATAATAAGATTTACATTATTTAAAGGTTAATGGAATTAAGAACACTGAACATCATCCGTTTTCTGAAATGTCTGATTGTGAATTATTTTACGTTCTTAGATAGTCAGTGAACTAACAGAAACATAAATAAATAAATAAATAAATAAATAAATAAATAAATAAATAAAAATAAATAAAAATAAATAAATATAAATAAATAAATAAATAAATAAATAAATAAATAAATAAATAAAATAAATAAATAAATAAATAAATAAATAAATAAATAAATAAATAAATAAATAAATAAATAAATAAATAAATAAATAAATAAATAAATAAATAAATAAATAAATAAATAAATAAATAAATAAATAAATAAATAAATAAATAAATAAATAAATAAATAAATAAATAAATAAATAAATAAATAAATAAATAAATAAATAAATAATATGGAATGGGCAAGAATTCAATACATACAAGTAATGCTGCATTTGCAGTATACGTCTTTAAGGTTGGTCCCCGAAGCGGGATATCGGCGAGCGCGTGGAGGAGATGTGCGCGTGGAAACACGTAACACTTGCGCCATTGTGGTGGCGGACAAGGGCCACCGCGGGGCTTGAAAGGCGCATTGCGCGCGTCAGGCCCGCGAGGCCGCCTCGTGCGAATGACATTAACGCGCGCGCGCGCGTTCGCCCGCGCAGGGGGCGACGCGGAACCGACGGACGCCGGCGGGGGTAGGGGCGGGGATAGTAGCGGTTGGTGACGGGGCGGGGCAGGACCGGGGGGTGCGGGGCCGGGCGACGGGGGTGGGGCGGGAGTGGGAGGGTGCGGGTGGGGGCGTCGGAGGGCGGGGGCGGGGGCGGGGTGGGGAGGGAAGGGGGGCGGGGCGGGGCGGACGGGGCGGGGCGGGGCGGTGGACTGGGCGGGGGCGGGGCGGCACGGGATGGGCGCTCCGGCCAGGGAGGGGGCGAGGCGATCCACTTAGCGGGTCGCGTTGCGTGCGGCACGTGCACGCGGCCGCGCAGCACGTGGCTCGTGGCCCCCGGCACCCGCCGCCGCCTCCCGCGCACCACACTGCCCGGCTCCGCGAGATCCGCTCGGGATGTGGACGGTCCACCCGCTGTCTGGAGGAGAATTCTAGCGGCCGGCTGCTCTGATCGGTAGTTTTCCTTGGTTTCTCCGATCAACACCATTCGAATGCCGGAGCAGTACCCTAACTAATGGGCGTCGGATCTTGCGCGATATTTCCTTCTTTTCCCGCAATCTTTCTGGCCTATCCTCACCCCTCACTTACATACCCACTCCCATCACTACGTACTACCACACATGTCGGGAGCTTAGAGCTTGTCCAGGCTTGTGCGGTCCCCGCTAGTAGGAGATACCTGGTTAGGTTGATTGATTGATTGATTTTTTCGTGTTTCCGGGCACGTCAACCCGGGCGCATCCCGTTAGTGTAGTGAATGTTTTTTCTCGAGAGACGGCGGTGATCTTTCCTCGCTGGATGGCGAGATCCGGCGCCGACCTACTGTCGGCTGGTGGGGTTTCTCCCTAACCAGGACTCTCCCACCAGCGGGGCACCGCCCCAGCGAGGACAAGCTCTAAGCTCCCGACTGGTCTCCCGGAATATGTGACAGTCTAGTGCATGTTAGTGTAAGTGTGTGTGTGTGAGGGGAGAGGATAGGACAGGACAAGGAAGAGGAAGGAAAGATCGCGCGCGATCCGTGGGCCGTTGGGTAGGGTACTGCTCCGGCATTCGCCTGGTGTTGATCGGAGAAACCACGGAAAACTACCGATCAGAGCAGCTGGCCTCTAGAATTCTCATCCAGACAGCCACTGAATTCGACCTAGCAGAAAAGCTAGTGTCGAAAATCCTGCCGCTGAGAGGACTCGAGAGGACCTCCCTAGGACCTCCCGGTCAGAGGAGCGGCAGTGACATCAGTTGATGCACTGAGCTACCGCTCCCGGTCTCCTGGTTAGGAAAATCCTGCAAACTGACGTGAGGGTCGTGGCCGGATCCTGTCATCCACGGGGAAAAGATCACCGACATCGCCCGTGGCAAAGACATGCATTACACTAGCAAGACTAATGACCTTAGCTGTTGACGTGCCCGGAAATACTACTCAATCTATGGAGTGGACGGCGCTGCAGATGCCAGTAGCTACAATTGAAATATGAAACTGCTCGTTGTGTCACGTCAGGAACTGGCACGAAGATTTGAAATTGGCTGGAAGTAAAGTAAATGCGGCAAAAAATTAACTTGTTGAAGAAGTCACGAGAGTTTGAAAAAATCTGAAAGATGAATGCGCTGTAATTCCTAGTGCATTTTGCAAGTGGACGATTGATATTTTATAAAGAAGATCGACAAAGAGGGAGTCAGGTGCTTTAGTTTCACTTCACGGAAAGCAATCTAGGGACTATTCCGGCTCATGTCTTTAGAGAGTGAGTAAAACCAGTAATAACCCAGACGATGCCTTGTGTTTCAGATACAATTAAAAATATTCACATTTCGTTCTTCGTGGTAAAAATTACAAATTAATTTGTGTGAAATATGCAAGTAGCGAAAAGAGGGTAATTGTCTCTTCTTTTCTTCCCTCTCATTCCTTATGTTCTTTTCTTGCATCCTCATTTTCACCCATTGGCTAATTTTTCATCATATTCACATATTTATTCATAAAATAATTTCGATTTAGTTTTTTCATTAATCAATTTAAAACCCTTATCGAATGTACAACGACACTAATGTTAATGTAAAAAGCTTAAAAAATTAAATTGGTATCACAATTATTGTTATTCGTGTCTTTTTGTAATTTGACTAACGAGAGAAAAATGTTTGCATTCTGCAAAAGGAAATCACAGCATAGACATCTGTCACAATTTAAATAAATGGCTGCTGAAGGTCCACCTATATGCTGGCATTGTTGCATGAAACGTTCCCTCAATTTCAAACGAATTTCAACCCCGCGCTTTCTGGAACTCCCTTAAGAGTGATGGAGCGTATGCCACCCTCGCATATCCACTTATCGGTGCTGTACCTGGCTCAATCGCCATGCAAAGGCTATGCAAGGGACTGCGTGCACCCCCAGTCGTTTATCTACCGCCGTCAATCTCCCCACTCCCTCCCTCCCTTCCCTCAGCCGACGGCTCTGTTTTACATTCAGACGTTTTCTCCCGCGCCACCGCCAACGCCGCCACCGCCACCGCCACCGCCACCGCCACCGCCACCGCCACCGCCACCGCCACCGCCACCGCCGCCGCCACCGCCGCCGCCACCGCCGCCGCCGCTTTGTCCCTGCCACCGCCACCTCCACCGCCGCCGCCGCCGCCACTGCCGCCGCCACCGCCGCCGCCACCACCGCCGCCACCACCGCCACCGCCACCGCCACCGCCACCGCCACCGCCACCGCCACCGCCACCGCCACCGCCACCGCCACCGCCACCGCCACCGCCACCGCCGTGCCACATGAGGAACGCGTCCTCCGCATTGGGTACAATGGGGCGATGTGTATCGCCCAGCGAAAATTCAAAGTCCGACGCGGCGCAGCGGTCGAGAGAGGGCTGCCCTCCGCCCTCCCTCGCAGCAAAAAGCGACGGAGGGCGGCGAGGGGCGGGGCGGGGCGGGGTGGGGCGGCGCCTTAGGCGCCGTCGCCAGCCCTCACACTGCGACCCCATCGGCGCCGATGCTCAATCTGCGCTGCATCAGCCCCGACCACGTGCTCTTCTGTCCCCGTGCGAGCTTTTAGCTCCTCGAGTCCATTTGGTCCCCTTAAGTCTTCCATCTTTTTGCGTAGACCGTAAGTGGACAAGATACACAGATTTTCCAGCTTGTCCACGAGTGAGTGTAGTTCTTTCACCGCGTGTTTTGCAACCCTCGAATATGGGGGAGACGGTCGGGTTGGGTAAGGCTCTCTTCTTGCAATGTGGAGAACTGGGTTTAATACATAGTTATGCCTGAAACTTGTCTGAATTATTTTGGTATCACATCATCATCACGATTCTATTCTCGTTCGGAAGGCGATCAGTGAAGAGGTCTCGTAAAAAGAATGTCCTTGGTAATCATATTGTAAAAACACCACGAATAGTAATCTTAACGATAATCACAATTTTGCTACAGCTTATTTCAGATTCTACAGGGAAATACGCATTTAAGCGAATACTATGAAGCAATGTATATCTTTCTACAAAATGATATTATGTACGCATAGTATGTGACTATCCAAGTAGTTTTCATATTTCAAAAACGACAACGTCTAAATTTGATGATCTGCAACTATGTATTGTTACTCGTACTTCCCAAACACGTATGGGAAAAAAAAGAAAAAGAAAAAAGAACCCTCTACATATGCATTGAAAATTCTTCTCATTCTCGGAATCCGGAAGACCCACCAAACCCCATTTTTTCATGAACGATCTTCACAGCCTCTGTCTGGAGAGCGCGTAGACTTCGGTCCCGCATCCATCCCTCCCTTCCCCACTTCCACACACGCCGACCCTACCAGTATTCCACAAGAGCGACGCGGTGGCTCCGCCCCCCCCCCGCTCCTCCACCCTCCGCCGGCGCAGCGCCAGCCGCCTTCCGGGGACACGGCCACGCGGCGAGATGTATTTTTATGGACGACCGGCGGCGGCGACGGCGGCTGCGGAGGCGGAGTCGGGGGCGGCGCCGGAAGTCGCCTAATGCATCCGTCTGGCCGGCAGCCGCAGGAAGCTCCACCCCCGGGCCGCCCCCCGCGGCCCCCGCCGCCGCCGCCTCCGCCGGGTCGCAAGAAACACAGACGTGTAATTCCAAATCCGGCTGCCGCTCCCCGCGCCGGAAGTGCGCCGCGGATAATGCGCCCGTTAGCCGCCCCCGGGGGCGGCGAGGGGCGGGGGGCGGGGCCGAGGGAGCGGAGCCCGGGGGCAGGACGGGCGCGCCGTGTCTTGGGCGGGAGGGCGCCGCCATCTTCGTCGACGCCCCTCGGGCCGAGGACGTGACCCATTTGATGTCGCCTTGCGCCGTTCGCTTGTTTCATTGCACTCCCCCTCCCCCCCCCGCCACGACCGCCGGCGACGGCATGGGTGACCGTTGGGTCGCCGCCAGATTGTAGTTCAAGCAGCTCGCGAAGCACGCCATATTTTTCGCCGGATGTGGTGCCGCCATATTCTTCTGGAACCGTATTCACGTATTTCATAGCGATTTTGTCGCTGCGAAAACATAAAATTTTGCTGCGGTGGACTAAAAAATGGAATCAATGAAAGGTCTATTACCGCATATTAAGTAAAATGAAATGTAATTGAAAATGTGTCACCAATTTACGATTCAATTAGCATATTCATCAAGGGTTTCCTTAGAAAGAAAAAAACAATGTTACAATAAAATATTGTAAAATATTGTTTCTTTTATGTCTGACGTTCAAAAATACAATTGTTTTATGAAATCATTGACCAACAATACTCGTACAATTTTCTCACAGTTCTTTGTTTGCGGTAAATTGCGAGCAGACATCAAACGACAGTGATTTTGATCCATGACAATTGGATTCCAGTCAATTACTTTTGAATAGACGTTGAATGTGGATAGGATTTTCCAGGAATGACGATGAAGGAAAATATGAAATATCAAAAACGATGGAGCAGTTGCTGAAATAAGAGGCTAATATATAGTGCTCCTCGCGAAAACGCGAATAAATTTTGCTCATCACAAATTTCACTTCGAGTAACTCTGATTTTTATTGTGAAAGGAAATAATGAAACCGACTTCTAAATTGTGGTTGACTCTAATACGGGTTTTGTATATAATACTGAAGATCCAATATTTCTCTTGTTGATAATAGTAATCGAAGCATAAACTGATGTCCGGAACTCAATTTAAAAAAAATACTCTGAGCATTACATTTGAACGAATATAGTCTACAATATTCGTCTCCTTTCAAAAAAACTCCATCATGAATTTCAATAGTAATGACCAATATAATCAATAAGTAAATGTAACTTATTGTCTTCTATCTAACAAACTTGTTAGATAGACAGCAGCTTTGTAAGAGGCGAAATCTCTTTAGTACTGAATAATAAGAATTTAAGATATTCTGTACTGAGGACAGTCCCTTTTTACGTAATCGATTATTGTTTTGAAGAAATCTACAGCAAATACAATTTGTATAATTTAGAAAAGAAAAAAAAAATATATAAAAAACTACATTTTTGAGAGTTAGTATCATGAATTCCTCGGAACCTCACACACCAGAGCAGTGATCGGAAACTTAATAATAATAATAATAATAATAATAATAATAATAATAATAATACTAATAATAATAATAATAATAATAATAATAATAATAATAATAATAATAATAATAATAATAATAATGTTTGTTAATGGCGAGTCTCAGGCCATAGGGCCTGCTCTTCCGCCTAACCACTGAGTCTACTTTGATGCAGGGTAGTAACATATAAGAGGAGAGGAAAATCTGTACATTGATGTCATTTACTTCACAGATGAAAATAAACAATGGCCACTACATGTTTAGAAGCGCTGCAGTCGAACGCGAGACCATTGCCACAGGGCCTTGTAACGCCAGCCCCTCCGCCGTGCGACCGCCGCCGCTGCCTCCGCCGCCGCTGCGAGAGACGCACCCGGCGAAGGCGCCCGGTCGCATCGCCCCTTGAGAGACGGCGCGGGCGAAGTGGGGGCGGGGCGGGGGCGGAACGACGGAGGCGCGGGGCGCCGGGGCGGTTTTAATCTCATCCCGGGCGATATTTTACAGCGCAGCGGACGCGGGGGTGGCGGCGGGGCGGGGCGGGGCGGGGCGCGCCGAGAGACGCTCGCTCGCGGCGGAGGTGGCAGGCGGCAGTACTAATGACCCGCGCCCCGCCCCCGCCCCCGCCCCGGGGCTTCTCCGGCGCCGCGCCGCGCCGCGCCGCTCCGCGCCGGTCCGGGACTCTCATTTGCAACGTCTTAGCCGCCGCCTTCGCCCCGGCCACCCGCCGCCGCTCCCCCCGCCCTGCTGTTCTCTTCGTCGTCGCCGCCCACGACTCGAGTGCGCGAGCGGGTAGGGCGCCCGCGACGCCGAAGGTGAGTGGAGACGTGCATGCCAGGAACGAGTGGGGGAGCGGTCCGACAAACGCAAGGAAACGGGCTCAGGTGGGTGAGTTTATGAAGCCAGTTAACACTAAGAAAGGCAGGGAAGGGCAAAAGAGGAACCCTACAAAAGAAGTTTGCGAGCGATTGAGGGCAAGGAAGGGCAGGACAGAGCAGGCGAGAGCTCGCAGAGGAGGGCGGACGTGAGCAGGTGGGTTTTGGGTTGTTTGGCACGACCTTATCAGAGATAGCCGAGACGAAGAGGTGAGGCAGGAACAGCCAAAAAGATATTTCAAATGCGAGTGGTTGGCGAGTACATAGACAAGGCATTCAAGTGGCGGGTGGGTCATCGTCAGGTTGAGTGAGTGAGAACGGGTGTGGAACCACCTGAACGACTGATACGTACGTAATATGACTACCGAAGATGAGAGGAGGGTACAAGATAGTCTTGCAGGAATGATCGGTAATTCTATGAAGGTGGTTGTTGGCGTCAGATGATAAAGATTGAGCGTCGATGGTTGAATGGAAGGAAAGTCTAGAGGGTGAGATCGAGGTGAGTCCCTAGCTCGAGGTACAGGGCTAGGGCCAGAAGCTGCGGCCAAAATGATGGAAAAGGTGACGATGAGAGTTAGGTTAAAGGCTAGCGTACGTACCTAGGTTGAGTGCTACGTTATGACTAGGCCGAGGGCTCGGCGAGGACGAACGCGAGGACCAGAACGAGGGCTAAAGCAACGGCAAGCACAGAGGACCAGGACGGGGGTGAAGACGAGAACGATGAAGACAGCGAGGGTGATAGCGAGGACGAGGGCAATGACAAAGATGAGAACGAGAGAGTGTGAGAGCTTGTAAGAGAGGGAGGAGGGCGAGGGCAAGGGTAAGGGCGGTAGGAAGAGCCAGTTAGTGTGCATGAAGAAAGACAAGGGCGAGGGCAAAGGCATGAGCGAGGGGAGGGGGAGGAGGCGACGACGAGGGCAAAGGCGAGAGTGGGGGTGAGGTTGAGGAGGCGCGGTCGAGGACGAGGGTGAGGGTAAGGGCGAGGGAAAGAGCGGGCCGAGACGAGGAGGAGGGCGAGGACGAAAGCGAGGTTGAGGGTGAGGGTGAGGGCGATGGCGAAGGCGAGGGCGAGGGCGAGGGTGAGGGCCAGGGCGAGGGCCAGGGCGAGGGCGAGGGCGAGGGCGAGGGCGAGGGCGAGGGCGAGGGCGAGGGCGAGGGCGAGGGCGAGGGCGAGGGCGAGGGCGAGGGCGAGGGCGAGGGAAAGGGCGAGGGCGAGGGCGAGGGCAAGGGCGAGGACGAGGTGAGAGCGAGGGCAGGGCGAGGGCGAGGGCGAGGGAGGGCGAGGGCGAGGGCGAGGGCGAGGGCGAGGGCGAGGGCGAGGGCGAGGGCGAGGGCGAGGGCGAGGGCGAGGGCGAGGGCGAGGGCGAGGGCGAGGGCGAGGGCGAGGGCGAGGGCGAGGGCGAGGGCGAGGGCGAGGGCGAGGGCGAGGGCGAGGGCGAGGGCGAGGGCGAGGGCGAGGGCGAGGGCGAGGGCGAGGGCGAGGGCGAGGGCGAGGGCGAGGGCGAGGGCGAGGGCGAGGGCGATGGCGATGGCGATGGCGATGGCGAGGGCGAGGGCGAGGGCAAGGGCGAGGGCGAGGGCGAGGGCGAGGGCAAGGGCAAGGGCAAGCGAGGGCGAGGGCGAGGGCGAGAGCGAGGGCGACGGCGACGGCGAGGGCGAGGGTAAGGGCAAGCGAGGGTGAGGGCGGTGACGGTGAGGGCGAGGCGGAGGGCGAGCAGGCGAGGGTGAGGACGAAAGCGAAGGAGAGGGCGAGGGCGACGGTGAGGGCGGAACGCGGTCGGGCGGGCCGCGCGCCGCCTCCTTCCTGCTTCCTTTGCTGCTCCTCCGTCCCTCTGTTTCGCCGCCGCCGAGCTGTTCCTCCCTCCCGCGACTAATTTTCCTTCCTTCGCAGCTCCGCGTCCGGGCTCCCGCACCACCCTCGCCAACGCCGCCGCCGCCGCCGCCGCCGCCAGCGCGCTCTGGATTAATATCCCGGCGGCTGCGCCCCGCACTGCGCCTCGGCGCGCGGGCGGAGGGCCCCTCCGCCCAAGAGGCTCCTTTGCACAAGAAAAGACGCCGCGAGGTTTGATGTATTGCAGAGAACCCTGCCCACTATGTGAGGGAAAATTCAATTCCTTGCCTCTTGTTTTTGGTCGGTTTTTATTGGCTACAACTGAGACATTTTGTTGACCAAAATATTGTTTTTTAAGCTAACATGATGCCGTCGAAATGAATGATGCATGAAGGTGATGCTCAGATTCCAGTTAGTCGCATTTCAAGTGCCAATGCAATGTAGTATTTGCTATTCATTCTCTATCTCAATGAATGTTCTAACAATTACTATTACAAATAATATTTCCTGTAGTATGTCCGAATTTAGGTCATTAGCAAGGATTCAAATTCGACACTTTATTACTTTCAGATGGTGTATATACTACATTTATAACAAAGATTACTCCAAATAAATTTTATCTTTCGTACACTGTGTTAGAGTCATCTTATAATATGTATTTATTCACTTATCCTCTCTCTGAGAAATAGCCACTATTTTCGAATTGATTTTGTAAACGTACAAAAAAATGTTTACGAAACGTGTTGGTTAAAGGCAACTTCATTTCGAAGGCAAGGCAAACATAAGAAGACATTTACTGGTATATAGTACAAGCAACTTCGTCTGTAAATTGTGTTTTTTTAAAATTCTAGTACGTTAACTAAGACCACCAAAGGCTTACATCTCTTAAGAATGATAAGCGTAATAAAAGAAGTGGACTGTACGACAAATACTAAAACCAATTCTTCGAATAAAAGAGAAAACACAAAAAGGTCACAAAGAAATAATGAACTGTATAAAAGTTGAAAGCTATAATTCATTCAGTCACGTTATATACAAACTTCACGTAATGTAAAGAAATTGCAACTAACCTAAAGATAACTAAACAAATAAACAATTTTGACTACACAGAAAGTTTTTCAATCACGAGAGATTAAGGCAGTGCCTTATCATTAAGGCTCGGAAGTTAATGCTGTATCAAACGGAGAAATATGCATGCAAATATGCTCTAACATTTGTAACATATGTGCCAGAACTAGTGAAATATGCTCTAACAATTAACAGTTGTATGCATTTATGAACAACTACAATTTTTTTAAAATTTTAATAATTAATTTTCCACTTTTGTCTCTACTTAGTATTCCACCGATAATTTTATAGTAAAATATAATAATTTCGTCTGTATCATCGTCGAAGTATCAATGCCAAAGCCATAAAGTCTTTATCAAAGATAAATTATCACATCATTCATAATCGAACAAATCATTTCTGATACCAGCGCTACGATATCATCTAAAAGAAGTTGAGACAAATACTACTGCAACGAACGGAAGATATTCCCACGATTTCGCATGAATAGCATTCGCATTCACATTTGTGAAGTACACTTTTGGGTTTCTGGTGGCAAACATGCATATTAATCGAAATTCCAAAAGAAATATGCAACTTTAAGAACAAAAAGCCCCAAAAAATATTAATGATAGCTGAAATATCATGGAAATATGAAGCATTAACACAGAATGCACTAAATAAGCTCTAATACGCTCTATAAAATCACCGAATTTCAGTTCGGGTTGATTGTGTTTTGTGGACATTTCATAATTAACATTTTATAAAGACCATCCTCTGGGATGGCTCATGCGCAGGGTTCTGATTCCCGGCCAAGGCAAAAATATAGTTGTAGCTTTCCTTTAAAATGGTCCCAGTTTCTGTAGCTGTGTGACGAAGAGAAGCTCAAGCTGGCGGATCTTGCTAGTTACGGAGAACAGAATCTTTCATTTTCACCTCATGTCGCACTTACCACCAAGCATGGGAAATTTAACTAGGCCCAGGCAAGAGAGACACCGGTAGCTGGTCGGTGATATCGGAATACCAAACCAAAACGCCTAATACGTACGTAGGTTATAATTAAAAATACTAGTAGTGCCCGTGCGAATAGAGTTCAATATTTTTAAAATTCCCTTAATTACAATTTTCTTTTATATATACTGGAAGTTCATTTTTTATGTATAAAATTTTTAGCCACTGCATGTAATTCAACATTGTAATTTAAGAGTTTTATCACAGCACATGAAACTATGCTATTCTGCTGCACCAAGATGGATGCAGAATTAAGCCATGTGCTCGTAAAAAAAAATTGTACCTACCGATTCAAAATATCAAATATAAGACACTAATATAAAAATTGCACAGAACTTATCTCTGCGTGCGATGTAATCGGATACAATATACTAACCTTCGCTGTTAGCCAAATTCGCTGCCACTTCTCTGTAACTAAATTCGCTGTTGAACCGCACCGAACCGCACCCTGCACCCAGATAAACGTATTGCTGTATTGGTGCACGCGTACGCGGTTTCAAAATTCGCTTTCAGCAGTCACAGGTTCACCAACTCAAATTTTGGGAAGAACGTTGAGTTCTTGTTACAGTTATTTTTTTGTGAATACCTTATTACACTTTTTTGTTAGTCTGTAACTTAGTAAACTTTTTTTACATTCACAACTTTCAGTGTTCAATTTGTTTATATTTGGCCATGCGCTCGGCGACATGGGGTTATAATATAGATATGCCGCAGGTTCCCCAACTCATATTTTGAGCAGGACGTTGTGTTATTGTTTTAATTTTATTTGTAAATAACTTTTTAAGAATTACGAAAATGCAAAACTGATTACAATGGTGAGAATAGCAAATGTTTTTACACTGATAAACACCTTGATCATACGAATCCATCCAGTGGTTATCTAGATCTCAGATCACCATTTTAGTGTATTAATTACATGGATGATTTTTCATAAACTTCCAGGCCTTACTTATTCATTTCCGAGGCGTGGTAGTACCGTGAAGTGAAATGCGGAACGATCCACCGGGCGCTGTTCGCATTTTCTAATCCGGAGCGCGCTTTCTGGGGAGTTGCCCGCGCCCTCGCCGTCGTCATAGTGACGTCACCGCTTCCTCGTTGCCAAGGCGACGCGCGGGCGCGGACGCGGGCGCCCGAGCGGACGCGTGCCAACTGCGTGCGGCGTGCGTCTGCGCGCGGGCGAGTCCAACGGCGCGCAGTGGGAGCCCAAAGTTGGTTTATTTTTTTGGTCTCAAGTTTGAAATTGCTGGAGTGTTTAACTCTCCTTGTGTGCAATTTTAACTGTACTAAATAGTTTTGGAAAACAATACATACCTAACTCAAAAATAAATTTTGTGTCTGTTGTGAAAAAAAATTAAAATTTTTGTCTGAAATTTGGAGACTGCAATTTTTACTCTACTGTTGTAGAATTGTAACCACACAGTTTAATAGGGTTGGAAATTGTATAGAATTAATAGTTTTGGAAAATAATGCATAGCTGAGAAATAAATTTAGTGTTTGGTGCGTAACGTTTTTGTTTTTTAAATTTTTGTCTGAAATTTGAAGTAACTGAAGTTTTACACAGCTGCTAGAAGATTGTAATTATAAAAAAATGTAAGAAAATATAATTTAATTATAAAGTGAAATTAGACTCTTTTGAAGTATATCAATGTTTTTCCGTGCTGTTGGCAATTTCAGAGTACACTTCAATTGAGAAATTGGAACTTCTGTGGCTTAAAATAATAATAATTTAGGTATTAAAAACCATGAAAATGGTACTACATATATCAGTTTCAATATACTTTTACTGGACGAACACTCAAAACAAGAAAGAAACAGGAACAACTGATAAAAGGAATCAATAAAGTTAATAAAACTCTTTCGATTTTGTACGCTACATAACATAACTTACAACGTTGCAAACACGTCAGTTTGTACTACTTGAAAAAATTTCTAAATTGATGTAGATAAACACTGAGATTATTGAATGTGAAAATTATAATTTATTTGGAGAGTTTGTTCCTCTTCAACTAGTGGGGACTTGTTACGAAAATGTTTGAATAATCGTAAAGAAAACGTCGCAAGCGAAGGCTCTTTCGCAACTTCCTTACATTCTACAGCAGTGAAGACAATCCCTTCCGAAGTCGATCTGAAAGATGTGCACGTAAGATAAGAAGGCATAGCCACAGAATGTAACTGACATGTTGTGATGAGTTATTTAATGAATTATTAATAGTATCTGGTTTCCAACAGTCATGGCATCGCATTTCTGAATGCTTGATGCTGAAAAATATAACAAAGTGCTCTTCATAGTCATTTTCTAAATGCTTTCCTCATTTGCTCGAATTTGATGCTCATCCTTACTCTCACCGTGTGAAGGAGACAAACAATCAAAGATAAACCAAAATTCAAAACCAAAACAAATATTCAAAACATTAATTAAATATAATCATTCTATTTGGGTTTCCAATTAGCGTTGAGAATATCGAATGAATCTCTCGGCTATGTTCGCATTGCAAATGAAAATGCAGTAATCACGTTTGCGGTCATTTACCGAGATCAGGGAGTGTTCACGTCTATGGTTTTACATTTATTTCTAATATTTATGTGGGAGGTGCTCAGCTCCGATTTCGAAATGAATGAATCGTGCGGCGCCCAGTGCAAAAAGCATGTCCAGGAGCTTTCGATTCGGCGTTCTCGCCCGTCCACTTCATTTCCCAACGCATCCGCAGCAAATGCCGCCTCCGCCGCCCCCAACGCCGCCCCCACCGCCGCCACCGCCCCAGCAGCAGCAGCAACAGCGATGTGGCCGCCGGGGAGATCAACTCATTTGCAAATAAAGCAGCAGAAATACATTAATACGTAGTTTTATTTCCCGCAACGAAAATTGAGCCTTGGGCCATGAGGTATAATTAAAATGTAATTATTCCATCCCCAAACAAAATATAAATATGCGAACGAAAAATATTCTAAATGGCAAGCGCAGCCCGCTGGTGTTCCGAGTGTATGTAATTCCGACATATAAATTACACAGACTCACGAATTTTAATCCCCAAACCACAATGCATTTTAAATTAAAAATGGTAAACACGGCGACGAGTATTCATGCATATGAAGTCCGCACGCGATGTGGGCAAGTACGCCGTTATTGCGAGCGCTCGGCTCCGCAGTTGGTAGGAACGTGGTAACTGCACGTATGCGAATGGCGCTCTTCACTATTTTTCTGTTTCTGCGCGTCGAAATCGCATCTTGATTGTCATCTAATTTAAAAAAAGATACGAGTAAAATACATATGAGATACATGTCGAAAATTTACCCGCTAATCAAGAGCATACATGGATCTGATTATATAACTGCTTTACTTTGGATACGTGGTTGTGGTGAGGTCTACTTGACGTAACATAAAGGATGCAAAATTTGTAAATGACAAGCTTAGTCACTGTTTGGTTTGCATGACAGATTCACATCTAATCGTGACGGCTAGGCAATTGAAAGCTACGTATTTAAATTAAGTGACTTTGTCGTTCCTTTGAAGTTCCCGGAACAATTTTAATGGAAATATTCTAATCTTCACATCGAGGATTTACAGTCGGTTCCGAATTCAATTTTCCGATAGCACGCACTAACTCCGTGAGATGATGCTGCATTGGAAAAAAAATTATAGTTTTGACATCCAGAAGAAATTTCTTCGAAAATATTTAGAGAAAAATAGGAGAAGAGTTGCAATAAAACTTTTACTTTTTAGTTGAAGTAGTGTTGATGAATTTTCGAATTTAGATTCTTGAAGACAGTGATCCTCCAGTTGGCCTTACCATTTATTTACTAATCCGTTTAATATATTCAGTTTGAATGTAGATCTGTCGGATCAGGGACGCTCGCCCCAGTGTCCCCTCCAAACAACTACCTCTCGATATAACTACGGTAAAAAAAAAGGCTGGAGGACCGGAGCAAAGGCAACTCAATGACAAGCTCGTCGGACGCAAAGAACGCACGCGGCAAATCAATCCGGCAGCGGAATAATCACGCCAGCGGGAGGGGGGCCGGAAGGGGGCGGCCCCTTCTCAATTACGCGTCCCCCGCGGGCGCGCGATGGCGGGGCGCGATTACGCTCGTCCCCGTGCGGCAGGACTCGAACCCTCGCTATCAGGCATCTGGGGACGTTATCGGCGGCCGCGCCGCGCCGGGCGCTCCCCGCCCCCGGCCCGCGGGCGCGCGCGTCGCCCAGCCTGTCAGCGCGGGGCGCTATCGTCCTCGGTCATCTTCAAATTCTCTCCCCCTCGCGTCTCTTTTCAGGAGCCGGCCGCCCCGGGGACGCCCGCCCTCTCTTTTAATTCGCCGCCACCTCCGTCACCGCCTCCGCCGCCGCCCGGCCCGCAGGACGCGCGCGCCCTCGGATCCGCCGCATCCGCGACGCGGAGCACAGATTCAAATCAGCAGGGAGCGCGAGCGAGCGCTGCGGCGCGGTGCCGCCCCTCTGTAGGAGCCGACGTAATTCCAGCGACGCTGCCGGTTCCCGCCCCCCGTCCCCCGCCCCCGCCGCAGCCCGCCTGATAACTCGGACAGGGGGCGCGGACGCGGAGGGGACTGACGGCGAGGTCGCGGACGGCCGTGCAGGCGGGGACGCCTGGAAGGGCTGCTGACGGTGTGGGGTCGCGGACGGCGCCGAGTGATGTCAGTGGTGACGGTAACGGCGTCTTCACCAGCGGATACGGAGAGGCGATGTTGGCTGCGGGAGTCAAGGGGAGGGAAGAGAGGATTCAGTGTGGCGAAGAAATTCATGGAGAGGAGCGGGAAGCGGAGAAGATGATGGTTAAGGTGGTGACAGCGAGAGAGGAAGAGAGTCTAGGGGAGGCAGGAGACGCGCGGACAGACGTGAGGGAGGACGGATGTCCCGGCTGGAAGGGCTGTCGCGGGCAGCGTGGGCGTCGGAAGAGAGACGTCGAGGACGGCGACAAATCCCCGGGCGACCGGAGACGAGGGCCCGCCACCGCGTCGGCGCAGGCAGACAGACAGACAAACAGACGCCCGCGAGATAAGGCGGAGGCCCCGGCGAAGGTCGCAGACCGTGGCGGGGCCTTGCGGGGGCGGCCGCGGTAGATAAGGCATTGTGCGCGCGGGCGGGCACCCGGGAAGGCGCGCCGCGATGCCTATCGCGCGGTAATTCCGTGTCTTTTGCGCACGCGGCTTCCGTATGCCGCGAGGGAGCCCGCGCCCAACCGTGCCCTTCGGGGCCAGGTGCACCCAAGGCGCCCTTCTGCCCTGCCCGGGCGTCTCAAGGGCGGTGGCAGACGGCTGGGCTCAAATCACACCGGCTGTACCTTTTTTCTCCTATGGCTTGCGCGGGCATGCTCGAATAAAATACTTGCCTGAATAATAGCATGAGTTGGATAGCTGGCGAATACCGAATTAATCGGTCAAACTACAAACGTTGATAATTCTATACTGCTCATGGTTGGGAAGGATCCGAGAAGAAACACTCTCTCACTTTGAATGAATGAATGAAGGAATGACTTTGCGAAACAAAGGCGTAACTGATTATTTTATGTATTCATTACTTTGTTTATAACTCATATAAGTGGTTAATAACGTATAACAAAATAAAACTGCACTACACCATAAAAAATAAAACAAACAAACTTTGATTACCTGTTGACAGCGCCGGACTTAGTTGCGTACGAAGTAATGCTGTGTTGAATGAATTTAATCTATTGAACCGACGGTAGCGGCTGAAGCATTTGCCGAAAACAGAACGCTCTACTTGCCATTCTTTCTAATTTTTGTACCACTACATCCGGACTACAGTCGCTTAACTTGGAACGGACAGGAATAGTTAGTCAATCATTAACTTCTGTTTGTTTTTCACTTTGTTCTCTCGGATGTTATTTTAAATTTATTATTTCTATAAACAAAAGTACTAAAATGAACTTAACGTAGATCTGTCCAAATTACAAAATTTTCTACATCAAAGAGTTTAGAAAATAAGGATCATTCCTGGTATTAGAGGCTACAACTAAAACACAAAAATCTAACGAGATAAAAAATTCACACAAAATGAAATGACTTGTAAACATGAGTGATGATACCAACCCCGTTTATCTGGTAAGAACATATATTGACCCAACAGTACATGCTGCAGACATTATTTTTATTCCGGATATTTCACTAGTAGCTTTCTTTTCTTGCCACGACCAGTAAATAGATGCCAAATAATCCGTCATCATCTCTAATGACACCATCAGCGAAAAGGAAGATACATTTAGAAAATTATCTTTTAAGTTGTGCTCGTGAAAAATTTCATTTGTTAACTTAGAGGCTCATCTAATGTGACTTCATTGCATTTTAGGTCGTCAAGGATTACTCTAAGTAAGTCATTCTCTCTTCACTGGATTCTGTATTTTGTTGCCACGTAGTAAGACAGATATACTACCTACATAGAATTATTCGTATTAATCACGATATAAATTGTATGCTGTAATTTGAGTGTATGATTAAGTGGAAAAGTATCTTTAGCTAAAATCTACGGAAACGTGTATTTAAACGGATTACATTTTAGTAGATTTGTTAGTAAGACTAACACTTTAAAATCATTTAAATAGGAGAACTTCTTGTTCATTGTTCACTGCGGAAATCCCATAATTATCCCAAAAGAAAACGCATTTAGGTATTTACGGAGATTTGTTTGCCTTATTTTTAAAAATTGATATTTCGGACAAAACACATTACTAATTAAATGTAATTTTCATTAAAATAATTAGTTGATTTATTTATCAATGTGACATTTTTCATCAAAGACCGATTAAAAGTACATACGGGACATTCAGTAATTGTGAGACCTGAATACTCCCATCACTTTATATTATGTTTCTTGTTCCGAATACTGGGCGTTTTTTCAGAACATTCGCTCGGTTCTTTTCTGTCAATGATACCACTGGAAATTCGCGATCGCTCTCGCGAAAAACCAAGTGTAAACTACGATCCATTCAAAAAATATTCGCTTTAAACGAACGCTTCCACGGATTCGAACGTGATCGGATCGTATAGAACATCTGCTAGGAATTGAAAGGCAGCTAAAATATTAACCACACTTTAGCACACTTTTTCTCCGCTCGCAAAACCTTTGGGAGAACGAAATGGAGAAATCACGGGTCGAACCACTCTTCGTTAGCGGCATAATGGAAGCTGCATCCTTTTATCTGAACTTCCGAAATTACCCTCGAAACACAGCCCGTCTCCCGCATCGGGAAATGATTAAAAGGTCAATTGCCAAATCACGCGGGCGGACGGGGCGGGCCATGAGAAGGATTGCGGACGCAAATTCACCCTAATGAAACGGCAACGCGGAAAAAAGAGTAACACAGCCTCGCGAAGCCATTCAGAAAATTTCAATCGCTGTTTAAGTAAGCGTACCCCGTGCTCGGGGCGGGCCGCGCCGCCCCGCCCCTCGCAGACCCGCTCACCCCGCCCCGCCCCGCCCCGCCCGGCCCCGCTCCGTCCCGGCGTGCGCCGTCGCGCCAGGGCCCTCGCTTGTCGGACAATGGTTTTATAAGTATCCGCGAAATGTAGCCATCTGCAGCGACGGCGCGCGAGCGCGGCGGGGGCGGGGCAGGCAGCGCGTTTCGCGTCTCCCCGCGCGAGGAGCCAGTAGATAAAGCAGCCATCAAATAAATAGCTTTAGCTTTCTATTAGCTCCGCTGGGCCGGCGCTCTCATCAGCTAATGGGCCATGCAGTGACGGGGCGGCGTGGCGCGGAGCGGCGGGGCGGGCGTGGGCGTGGGCGGGGGCGGGCGACGCCCGCGCCTCCCGCGGACAGCGGCGGTACCACGGCGCGCGTCCCGCAGCCGCTCGCTCGCTCGCTCGCGTCTTGTGCATTAGCACTGATCGCACTGCGCTCCCCTCCCGCCGCGCCCCGCCCCCTCAACCCCGTTGCGTTCGTTTCTCCCTCGCAGGTTCCACGGCTAGGTTTAATCTTCCTTGAAAGCACACGTCTCGTACCCGCGCCCGTAATAGTCCTCGCGGGCCCCGAGCACCGGAGGCGACGGCGGAGGCGGCGACGGAAGTAGCGGAGGCGGAGACGGCAGCGGAGAAGGCGGCGACGCAGGCAGCGTCCAGGGCACGGGCCCCGAACAGAACGTCGGCGCAGGCGGTAGCGGAGTTGACGGAGGCGGGGATAATAAGGGGGGAGCGGGTAGGACGGGGAGGGCGACGGCGGAAGCGGAGCGGGGGGCGGGGGCGGTGGTACGGGAGAGCGTCGTCCGCGGCTGAGGGGTGGGGCTGGAAAGAAGCTTCCCCACATCCACGGGCGATATGGGAAGCGCGCTCGCGAGTCGGCGAAAAAATGAGTGTATAGATACTCGGGGAAAGACGCACATCTCCGGCGGCCGCCGGCGCGGCTTATTCCGGGATATGGCGGCGGAGAAAAGGAAATAGAAGAGAGATCTATCGCGGGGATCTTCCATTAAGCTGAGTGTGGGTGACTCTGCCAGCGCTACTTAGGGTAAGTCCATTAAGCGCAGCGGGCGGCGGTGGGGCGGGCGGTCGTGGGGCGGGCGGTCGTGTGGCGGGCGGCGCGGGGCGGGCGGGCGGGCTGGCGGCGGGCGGGCGGGCGGGCGGGCGGGCGGGCGGGCGGGCGGGCGGGCGGGCGGGCGAGTGGTCGGACGGATGCCGCCCGGGGAGGTCTTGTCAGTGACGCCTTCGGAATCACTCGTTAGTGGAAATTGGCCGCGCGGCGCTCGAGATTTGCGTCCCTCCCCGCGGGCTCCTCATTTGAAGTTACGCGACGCGATGTGATGCGGTGTGAGGGCTGGGGGACAATGGAATGCCTCCGAGTCGAGGTATTCCTCGGAGTAATCATGCTAATCTGCATTTCAAAATTTAAAATTCTCGGAATTTTTCGTTTATAATTATAAACTTGTGTTTGGACGGGTGGTAAAAAGTTTAACTCATAACTTTAAAAACCTTTTGTAAGCAAAGTTGTTTGTACGAACAGCTTATAATTCACTTTATACTCTTTGAGATATAGTTGTTCAGAGAAATAGAAGCGGCAATATAGCAGCCAAAGAATAAAGAGATAATAGTAACTAGCTCAAGAGACACAAGCCGATGCCCCAAGGAGCTGTAATGACTTGAAAAGCCTGACAACAATGCCAGAATATTTTTTTTAAAGTATCCCTTAAACCAAAGAGAAATTTTCAAATCCACGTTTGTTTTGTACGTGGGAAGTACAAGACTCAGTGATCTTGATACCTTCAAATTATTCTGATCTTGGCTCATTGTTAGTTCTAGAAATAAGAATATTTGTGTTTTTAACTCAATTACGAATCAGCTTCATCGCAAAGCTTGCCCGCAAGGACAATGTATAACAGAAAATATGATGTTCGAGAAGTGAAATCCATAACCCAACATATATGTAGCTTTTGTGTAATCTCAATATTCGTTAACATTGTGAAGCCGATAAAGAGCAAATACCAACCAAATTTGTTGTTTGTGTGGTCGATAGTGTGTCCTTCAGTGCTTTCCATAATATTTTCTTCTTATCTAAGGAAAAACCATATGAACAGGAAATAATATCATATCTTGAAATAAGTGTTCTTATCCGCCATCTTTAGCTTCAAATCATTGTTTTCGAATTTCCTTAAGGACGGCGTACTATTAAATACTTAACGCATGTAAACCATTATGAGTGTATTTTCGTTCCTCTGGTTGTGTTTAGTCGATAATAACAGTGCAGCATTACGAAAAAGTCATTTACATTAATCTCTAAAATAGGCACGGAACAAGGAAAATGTCTGTTTAAGGAGTGAGCCTTGGAGAAGTTCTGAAAAGAGGAGGTTTAGAGAGGTTCAAAAATGTCGCTCAGAAAGAATAATAGTGTCAGGTATGAAGAGATGTCTAGTCATGAGAGGTGTCTGCTCTCAGAGATTTTACTGTGAAGATGTGTCTCCTTTTTGTCATAAATAAATAATATAAAGAAGAAACTCTGGATCATTACAAAAAAATTAAAATATAAATATTTCGCGCGTTTTCTTTATTCTATCAATTCCAGGAACGTTTATTTCAGAGTTTTAATATATCAACACACAGCTTCATATCTGCAATCTACATCACATTTATTTCGTACGGCTTAATTTGAATAACAGTAATTGAAGTTGATGTAAATATTTTATTTGTCTTCGTTATTGTGCTCACTAAAAGTAGTGCCTCATACAATATTAGGTCTATTAGCGATTATATTGGATTTAACGACCTATATTGGATTTAAAATGGGGATATTAAAAAATCTTGACGTTATACTACCTATAAAGTTTAGAAGTCATTTTTGTACATTTTCTACAAATGTAGACCTTTTAAGATTTTCACGCGTCCTAGCCACCGCATTCTAGGATCATTGTTGTTTCAGTATTATACCAGTACTAGCGTAACCGTGCGGGAATTCTCTCATGTTTAACCCCACCCTCTTCCATATTTTTCCATCTCCATATGAAGCCTTACGTATGTAATACATCTTTTTCTTCAAGATCATGTCATTCTCCGTCACATGTTCTACATGTCTCCTTGTATGATAACAATACGATGACACCCTTGTCAATACAAACGATTCTTATTTAACGTTATTTCCGAGCAGAGAGGTACACCCGTGTGGTTCAGTCTCTTAGAATATCAAGTAATTAAATTAATTTCACTTAGAATCGAGAAGCTTCGAAGCAACAAAAATGTAATAGAATGTTCAGGAAGAACTCATCCTATAAAATACGATGTGAAGGTTTCTTTGAGGCCTTTGTTTTAGGCTATAAAACGCTTTGTTTAGGAGTTATTTAACTATATAGATTCAATAATTCGGCCGAATGTTGCGGATTGCATTTGACTTGAATATTTAGATCCGTTTTTTAAAACAAATCCTCATATTTTTAAAGTCAAAATTCACTTTGTCACGTATCCGTGAAATTCTCTTTCTTTAGAGACTTCATTAATAAAGATCGACTGCGAGTGAGAGCCGCAAAATTTATGTATACTACTGAAATAATAAAGGAGGCAATTAGAAGTTTTTGACAGTGAGCTGAGAGAAGCTGAATTATTATTTATATATCAATCTCGGCATTGGATCCCGAGAGACAACTGCATCCCAGAGCTTGAAGTTTCTCAAGAGGCGGCCGCGGATCCCTGTGAGCGGCGTCCAGAGGGGGTGGTGGAGGGGTGGAGCCGCGCTGTGCCCCGCCCCCACACCTCGCACCGGGCGCAACGGCGGCGCCGGGCCGCTATAAATATCAGCGGGCGCGCTGAAATACGGCAGGAAGCGCGGGGGAAGCGGTCCGACACGACATTCATAAAAATAATTATTTACCGGGGCGGCGCAGGCGGACGGGCGGAGAGAGAGTGCCCGGAGATGGCAGAGGCTGTGGGCGCGAGGGAAGGCAAGCCACGGGGCAGTGGGGGGGGGGTGAGGGGTGCCGGGGGGCGGGGTGTCGATGCCGATGGGGGAGGTGGAGCGGGCGGGTAGAAGCGAGCTGGGAGCGGGTAACACCAGCGCCTGGACTGTATGCAAATCGCCGAACACTCGCGCCGTTGCCCATACATCACGGCGGCTGCCCGCCTCGCCGGTGCCGCCTCCGCCACCGCCCCCGCCCCCGCCACCGCCGCCACTGCGACGTGCGTATCAGTGCTCCGGACCCCCAATTAGCACATCTCCGCGCGTACTGTTGCGCTGAAAAATTGTACATCCTGCGCGCTGGAGTAAATCACACCCGAGCGCCCTTCCCCCGCCCCGCCCCCGCCCCCGGCCCGTGCGCTGTGCCGCCGCGGTCCTCCGCCGTCGGCGCCAGCTCATTAACCCACGGCGCTCGCGCCCGCCCGCCCGCCCGCCCGCCCGCCCGCCCGCCCGCCCGCCCGCGCCGTGCGCCAACAGGACCACCCCGCACCTTGTTGCGTCCCTCGGGAAGCGTTGCACGTGATTCCGTGGGAAAGGGGTTGGAATGCTCTTCTTGCAAAAAGGAGGGGGCGAAGATTTTAACACGCAATGTAATGTGGCAGATAAATTGGACTACATTAATCAATTCTTTAAATGGGATAGAAATTGCGTGTTACAAAAAGTAAGTATTGATGTGAAATGTACTACAAGGCACTGAAAAAAAAAGATGTCGAAAATTCATGAGATGTTTACTTACCCAAATACTGCCAATACCTTGAAGTTTTATTTTTCATTCATCCATGTAACTGAATTACACGAAAATTAAAAAAAATATAAAAAAATCCTTACGCATCAAATTTGTATAAAATGCTGTTTTTATTCCGTGGAAATGAATGTAGTATGTTTCAATTTCTGCTAAGTATAATTCACATCAAATCTTTGAATTTGTAACAACCAGTTTATTTGGAAGGCTTCATTCCCGTTCTCCTACCTTGCATACTTCAGAGTTATCCTAGAGCTTTTAAATAAAGAAGAGAAGGAAGTTATTTTCGCTACGCAAGCCTCACTCCAAAGCAGAAGTCGCAGAATCGTCTCGAACGCAAACGAATACTTCGCATGTCAAAGAAGAGACCGCCGCATTGATTGCTGAAGCGGTCGTTCGAAGCCGCGCCCTCCTCCGGAGCTCCCAAGCAAAGCTGCCCCTCCCCCTCGCCCTCTTCGCCCGCCTGCCCGCCGCCGCCCAGCGCCGCGCATGACGTAACCGTCTGCTCCATGTCCGCATCTAGGACAAAGACGCGGCGCGATGAGTCGCTGGGGGCGGGGGAGACCGTCGCCCGGGGCACAATGCCAGGGCCCCCGCTCCCGCCCCCCACCCGCCCCACCCCCCGCGCCCCCCCCCGCCCCGCCCGCGCACGCCATCCGGCCTGCCGGCGAGGAGTAGGGTTAATGAGGTATGAAGTCTGTGTAGCGGATTACGCGTACAGCACATAATCGCCCGAGGGGCGACAGAATAGCCCTCCCTTTATTGCCTGTTAATCAATATTTTGAGTCGCGGCGCGGGCGAAGGGCCCTGGCGGGGTGGGGCGGGGCGATCTGCATGCGCCAAGGGACCGCTGACGAGGCCCTGCGCGCAGGACAATGCCCGCCGTGCGCAATTTTCGCAGCAGGAATTTCATAAGTAGGAGTTTTAATCTCCATTAGGCCCTCGCACCTGCTCGCGCCCGCCCGCGTGTGCGCCGGGGAGCGCGGAATGAAACGGATTCTCGAGTCACCTGTCTGGAACAGCGCATCGCGGGGCGTCGTGAGGCGGGGGTCGCGAGGCGGGCGTCGTGGGGTGGGCGTCGTGGGGTGGGCGTCGTGGGGTGGGCGTCGTGAGGCGGGTCGCGAGGCGGGCGTCGGGTGGGCGTCGTGGGGTGGGCGTCGTGGGGTGGGCGTCGTGGGGTGGGCGTCGGGGCGGGCGTCGCGGAGGCGGGGTCGCGAGGCGGGCGTCGTGGGGTGGGCGTCGGGGTGGGCGTCGGGGTGGGCGTCGTGGGGTGGGCGTCGGGTGTGGGCGTCGGGTGGGCGTCGGGTGGCGTCGTGGGGTGGGCGTCGTGGGGTGGGCGTCGTGGGGTGGGCGTCGGGGTGGGCGTCGTGGGGTGGGCGTCGGGGTGGGCGTCGAGGCGGGGTCGCGAGGCGGGCGTCGTGGGGTGGGCGTCGCGGGTGGGCGTCGGGTGGGCGCTGAGGCGGGGTCGCGAGGCGGGCGTCGGGTGGGCGTCGTGGGTGGGCGTCGTGGGGTGGGCGTCGTGGGTGGGCGTCGGGTGGGCGTCGTGGGGTGGGCGTCGTGAGGCGGGGTCGCGAGGCGGGCGTCGTGGGGTGGGCGTCGGGGTGGGCGCGTCGTGGGGTGGGCGTCGTGGGTGGGCGTCGGGGTAAAGTGCCGTGAGGCGGGGTCGCGGAGAGGCGGGCGTCGTGGGGTGGGCGTCGGGTGGGCGTCGGGTGGGCGTCGTGGGGTGGGCGTCGTGGGGTGGGCGTCGTGGGGTGGGCGTCGTGGGGGTGGGCGTCGGGGTGGGCGTCGGGGTGGGTGTCGTGGGGTGGGCGTCGAGGTGGGCGTCGTGGGGTGGGCGTCGTGGGGTGGGCGTCGTGGGGTGGCGTCGGGTGCGTCGTGGGGTGGGCGTCGTGGGGTGCGGGCGTCGTGGGGTATGGTCGTGGGCGTCGTGGGGTGGGCGTCGTGCGGGCGTCGGGGTGGGCGTCGCGTGAGTGGGATATGGGGGCGTCATGGGGGTGGGCGCTGGGCGGGGTGGCTCTCAGTGGTGGGCGACGCGGGTTGGCGTCAGCGGGGAGGGCGTCACTGGGAATGGGTCGCAAGAAGGGCGTCGGGGGATGGGCGTCGGGGGATGGGCGTCGGGGGATGGGCGTCGGGGGATGGGCGTCGGGGGATGGGCGTCGGGGGATGGGCGTCGGGGGATGGGCGTCGGGGGATGGGCGTCGGGGGATGGGCGTCGGAGGATGGGCGTCGAGGGATGAGCGTCGGGGGATGGGCGTTGGGGGATGGGCGTCGGGGGATGGGCGTTGAGGGATGGGCGTCGGGGGATGGGCTTCGGGGGATGGGCGTTGGAGGATGGGCGTCGCGGGGAGGGCATCAATGGAGGGCGTCGTGTAGAGGGCATTTAGAAGCATGCGTCTCGGTGTGGGTGTCTCGGGTTGGCGTCGCGGGATGGGCGTCTCGGGGAGGGCGTCGTGGGATGGTTGTCGCGAGATGGGGTTCGCGGGGAGGGCGCCCTAGGCGTCGCGGGGCGTGACGTCGCCCCCGCGCGTGCGAGCAGCCACTTTCTTGCTGCGCCCTTTTGTGCGCTGCGCGGGAGGGGCGGGGACGAGTGCTGCGCGGGGCGTCTCGTCCCCAGCGCAGGTCGCCTCTCGATTCAAGCTCCTCGCGAGGGACGTGTCGCCGAGATCACAGGACAATGTCGGGAATTTCAGGTGAAGAAACGTGGAATTGCGAGTACTAAACGAGGGGCGGAATGCCTGTCTCACTCTTTTCTTGTCTCAGAAATGCATGAGAAATTCGTTCTTTTTTCGAAATCACTATTTTTTTGTAAAGAGTCCATTTAAATACTACTCTTAATCATCCTTAAGAAATCCCAATTGTATGAGAAATGAGTTGGAATAGTCATCTTTTCTGGTGAGAGGCACACATTTATTTAACGAAAGCATCGATTTGGTAAACGGAGTGAAGAATGTAGATACACGTCATTGAAAATGCCTATCAGTCTAATTAATTAGTACTTCTCCGGATTTCAAGGCAGAAAATTCCAACACCAACTGAAATTTACAAAGTATCTCAGAGCTCTAATTAAATATCCTGATTCTGAACAATAGGGATCACCGGTAAGTTGTACCATTTTATCGTCTTCAATCAGATTAGATACTAACACAGTCCAGAACTGACATAAATTATAATATTAAGGTAGAAGAATAATATTTAAAGGGATGATCGTGAATATAGCACATACAATTCATCTAATAGATGAATGAATAAATGAACGAACTATTACTCAAGTTATTACCGACTGAGCGAACCTATCACAACAGTCAAAGATTCAGATTTCGAATCTCATCGTTTGATGGAAATAAACGCCGCAAGTCTTCAAGTTTTATATTAAAAAATTCATTTATATTTTAATTTGGTTAAAAAAATTAATAATGTATTATTGATTTAAAGAAGTGTAACTTGTAAACACTTTATTTTCAGAGTGACTAACTTTATTGCATATAAACTCGAAACTAAATACGAAACGAAGGACCACCCACGTAAAAAATTACCAGATGCCTACAAGTTCTACGAGTTGGTTTGCAGCTGTCTAAGTCAGTTCGCCATCCCCACACGATACTTTGATGACCGGAACACCAAGCAACGTCACTAAAAACTGAAATAACGCGCTATTAACCGTATTGTGACACCGCCCGCCACACGATACACAATACACAGAGAATTGGTGTCAATTAACAGTCCTTAACCGGCTTCCCGTCGGCGCAGCGAAGAAGCGACACGAGTGAAAAAAAAGCCTCTAAACGAAGGGAACACATGTCCCTCATAAGACGCGGCTACTCTCACCGCTTTGTCACGGCTGACACTATAAATCTCCTCAACGAGACAGAAAAATCGGGAGCCGCGGCCGTCCACTCGACGGCGTGCCCAATGAAAGCCCGGGCCGCGGATTCCGGCTTTGTGCAGAGATTCTTCCCGCGTTGGTGCGGGCGCTGCCGGCGGTAAGGGAGGCCCCGTATGTCACGAAATTATGATTCCGTAAAAAAAAAGAGGAAGGTCCAACGGCTCGGCGCCCCCTCCGAGGGAGACAATGTGGGGCGCGGGCGGAGCGAGAGGGTGAGGGAGGGAGGGAGGGAGGGAGGCGGAGCGTGAGAAACCGCGAGTACCCGCCTCTCGTGACGTAATCCGCCTCTGGAAAGGGGGCGGCCCGTGCGGAGACTGGGGGAGGTTCGGATTGCGGGACAAAGGACCCATCACTTAAATGCCGTAACAGATTTCCGTGCCCTCCCGCGCGATGGTGATGACGGCTTCGGCGCCGCCGCCGCCGCCGCCGCCGTCGCCGTCGGCGATGGCGTAGGCGACGAGGTGGCCGTGGGCGGGGCGAAGACAACGCGGCCTGCGGCTTCTCGAGCCAAAGCAGCTCCTCGTAACTGCGACGAACGCCGGGAGATGCTTCCAGAAAATGAATGCTGGAGTACCGGAGCCACACTGATTACGAAACAAACAATTCTCTGGAAATATCACCAATATCAGAATATTTTTTTAAACATTTAATATTTGCGTTGTGCAGATAAGCCTGAATTATACTCGCACTATTAACAAAAACATTTATTAATATCATGGTCATTTTCTTCAAACTAAGTATTTTCAAGGCATTATTTTAGATAATGCGATAGCATCACCTAGATTTATTTATTGAGGAATGTTCCCAGTAATTAAACGATTATGCTATTGGAGTATTTTCTTGTACTCTAACCAATCGTTCATGTTTTGTTTTGCCAAACAGGAAAAGAAGCAATTTTTTAAAAATTAAATTCTAGATTACGCCCTTTGTTCATTGTAATAAAAATAAATAAGATTTGACAAATAGCGTTACTCTGAGTGAGATAATTCAAAGTGATTAGAATATGTTTCGGTGCGCATCTGAACTTTGCGAATTCGAACAAATTCGCCAAGGATCCTGCGCAGCCTTTCTTTCCTCATTGTCACACACACAAAGTTAGAAGCACTATCTACTACACATGGTGGGAGCATCGAGAACTTAGTGCTTGCCCCGGCTGTGGTGGCACATTATTGGCGGAGATTCGTGGACGAGGAAACGTCATCTCACATGCAGGTCAGCCCCGAAACTCATGATTTACCTCTCAAGATATAAAATTCACCGTTACGGGTCTAATGGCATTGGAAGTTGACGTATCCAGAATCAACAATCCCTCACTCAGAACTTCGCAACGTGCATGTGTATTTGTAATGTGCATGGTGCGACGTGCATGTGACGACGCGTCGCGTCGACTCGTGTGTGCGGCCGTGTCTTCGAACGCCGGGACAGAGACGTTGGGAGAGCAATCGGGAGCAAAATACATATTCCGGCTGTGGCGAAGCCCTATTGGCGGAGATACCTGGAAGAAGAAACCTCGTAACCCCGCGCGTATGTCAGCTGCGGATCTCACGATCCAGCGAAGAGGAACACAGCCACTTCTCAATATATTACATTCACTCCTCTTACGGGACTAATGGTCTCGCTAGTTGACGTGCCCGAAATCACCACGGGGAGCGTGACCAAGCGTCTCTCTGCGTCGTGATATCTCGTCAGGTCGGGTCACGTGTGCAACCATGCCTTTGAACACCGGAACACAGACGTTCGGACAGCAATCGGGAGCATAAAACATGTTCCGGCTATGGCGAAGCCCTATTGGCGGAGATACCTGCAAGAAGAAACCTCGTAAGCCTACGCGTATGTCAGCTGCGGATCTCACGATCCAGCGAAGAGGAACACCGCCACCTCTCAATATATGACATTCACTCTCCTTACGGGACCGATGACCACACTAGTTGACGCGCCTGGAATCACCACGCCCTCACTCAGAGCCTGGCAACGCGCACGTGCGTGTGCGTGGCCGCGCCTTTGAGCGCCGGCGGAGCATGCTGACTTGATTACGCGGCCTCCGCGACGCGCGCGCGCCCGGGTCGCTCTCTTTCGCCGCCAATTGCTCTTAATTGGGGCCATTAGGCCTCAGCCTCCGCCGCCGCGGCCGCCTGACTTTCTGCCCTCCGGCCCTGCGGCGCCGGCGATGCACTGCGCGAGGGGACGCGAGGGTGCATGTGTGAGTGGCACAGGGAGTGAATGAGTGAGTGAGACGAGCGTTGCAATCTCTGTAGGCAGAATCATTCTAACGTCTTTTACACTGACAGAAATTACATTAAATTTAATGTAGATTTAATGTATGGCTGTACATGAATTTTAATGTACCTTGTACATTAAAGGGAGATTAATGTACATGTACATTAAATTTAATGCGTAAATTAAAATCAATGTAGATTTAATGTACGACTGTTGACTTAACTTACTTGTCTACATTAAATTTAATTGTACGTGTACATTAAATTTAATATACTACGTTAATTTTACTAATGTACCACATTAAATTTAATGTACATGTACGTTAAATTTACTGTACGTGCACATTAAATTTATTTTACGTACATGATAATTACTTTCCTGTACTTTACGTTAAAAGTAATGCAGAAATTTCTGAGAGTGTAAGGTAACAATCATGCACCTACCCCGTTCGGGATCTCGTAAATTATTATTGCTCCACCCATGTCAAAAATAAAATATAAAAGGTGCCTGGATTTTATGTGCAAATTCTTCTTAAAATTACTGTTATACAGTTTTCATGGGAAATTTGATAGAAAGAGCTATTTAACAGCAATTCCAGGAGCCTCCCATTAAGAGAATATTGTCAAAAAAGAATCAACTTTTCATTTACATTACACATTGTTACGCTAATGAGGGTTGAGAAAAATCTGTATATTGAGTGAAAATCATAATATTTATGCTGGTTTTCACCGAATTTCATTACGACATGACTTCATTAGGCCAATTTGTACCTCCGGTTTCTAAAACGTATCATTTAGCTCGCCCCTACCTTACATTTCTAATTTCAATACCCTCTGTAATAGTAGTTCTCGTATATTTGTTGTGTCTAGGGAACTCATCCACATAACAAATTTGGATATCTTCGATTCATTTGGTTGATCTATCGATTGATGTCTCTAGGCACATCAATCTCTACGATCAACAGTCCCTTTGGTGTAGCACATGTTCCATCCAAAGAGGTGACAGTGTCCCCCCCTTGCTGGATTGTGAGTTATGGCGTTGTCCTCCAGGGGGCTTGCAGAGAAATCCTCTACAGGTATCTCCTCCTCAGCGAGGCACTCCTCCAGCCAAGACAAACACTAAGCTTCAAACTGCTCTCCTGATATGTGCGGTAGAGTAGTGTACGTAAATGCATATGTGTGTGTATGTGCGTATGTGAGGGAGTGGAAAGAACAAGTGAAAGGAAAGACAGATCACTTGCGGACCGCAGCCCGTTGTTAGAGTACTGATCCGGCATTCTCTAGATCTTGATTGGACAATACAAGGAAACCTACCGATCAAAGCAGCCGGTCGCTAGAATTCCTTTCCAGTGTCTGAATTCGAAAATTCACCGACATCCGGACTCGAGCCCTAGGACCTTCCAGTTATAGTCGCTGCAGAGACAGCGCCGAGGGAACTTAGGTTAATTATCTGGTGGATTAGCAACGTAATGTCACGACGACAAAATCATTCCTTCAAATACATAAAAACATCTCATTTAAATAGTTGTTATATGTTATTATCGTATCAACTATTATTCAAATAGGGTCTGATTCTAACTTTGGATGAACGAAAAAATTATTAACCAAATCAATATCCTATCCAGAATGAAAATTCATAGAAAAGAAGCAACTTAAAACTGTAAAAATGTCAATCGCAAAGACACTGACTGGTTCGCAACAACTCCTCTACTGAGTGCCCAAAGACCGTGTGGCCGAATATTACCTTGAACTCACATTTTTTAGTCTCCTCATGTGATTTGATCCATTATAATAAATATTTTGCATCGACATTCTCTGCGTAAAATGTTTAATAGTAATCATTCGATAGAAATATTGTTTCTTACTTAAGAGTTTAATTTATGATACTTTTCTTATTCGTTTCTGTCAACATACAGATTTAATTTTATTGAACATAATAATCGGCGGAAACAGTGAGGAAACGATAATGCGGTATCGCAAAACACATGTCGGGCCTCTAGCGAAATGGAGCCTCCCCGTTGCCAAGGATTTAACAACATAGGGTGCACGGTGGAGCGGAGGGATCTGGCTGGGGGGAAGCTGGGGGTGAGGGAGGGGACTGCGCAGGCCTCTCGATGCGGCACCTGGTGGCCTCTCGACGTAGCAGCCGTTCCCACGGCGACGGGGCCGCCCTCCAGCCTCCACGCCACCCTTCGCCTGGAATGCGCCACTCGAACGCTGGGCCGCCCCCGCCCCCTCCCACCTCGTGCCACCGCTCCCCATCGGTGCTTCGGGAGGCGGAAACAGCGCGGCGGGAAATTTCTCTAATAAAGTAATCCCTTTAGTTGCTGAAAACGAAAATAATTTCTGCAAATAAATAACAGTTGCATTCCAATGGGGAGGGCAGGAAGGGACGCTGTCACCTTCTGGGATGGAACATGCACCACACCAAAGGGACTAACGATTGTAGAGATTGACGTGCCTGGATACATCTATCGATAGGTCAACCAAATGAATCGAAGATATCCAAATTTGTTGTCTTCGACGGCCCCAAGCAAAGTTTCTACTTCTCTTCTACATATGTATCGAGAAAAAAATCCTTTGTACGCCTTCCTTCGGAGGGGAAGTAAAGCCGGCTGTCCCATGATGTAGATTTACCGCATGTAGAAGATGCTTCGTCGCCTAAATTAAACTTTCTTCCTCTGATAGTCGGCGAAAGCCACATAGCGAAATTTGCGTGATCAGGAGGCAGAGCAGCCCGTACGGCCTGAGTCTCGCCACGTAAAATAAGGCATAATTAAATTGAGTTATGTATATATGGAGTAATATTCGTTGTAGAGTGAATGTTTCATAATCGATGTCCAGATGCGAAAAATCGATGTCCAGATCTTGGAAATATACGTTTTAGCGACCACTGATTCGAAAAAGTCATTTTTCCAAAAACCTGATAACGCAATCATGAAACCGATTTCCCTTGAAGCACCAAGATGGAGACGAGGGGTACCCTGAAGAAATATGTACGAGTTCGGGATCGGGTTAAGCCGATTTAAGCCGAGAGACGCGATGTTTGGGGAGTGCGTAGATGCTCTTCACTGGGAATGTCGCCACAGAAGCGGTAAGTAGCGCGAGTTTATTCTGTTAGTAGGTCTTTCAGAAAGCACGATAAGTGGTAGCTGGGACGAGGCTGGACCAAAAATGACAGGATTTCTCAGACTCGAAAAAATAAGAAACTAGTACGAGAACGTCTGTGTCATTCTATAAAACCGCTAGTTTGTATTGTTTTTATATACTTCGTTATAAAATGTACTGATTTTGTTACTAACGGGCAATGATAAATTACACAACAATAATAATATCAATAATAATAATAATAATAATAATAATAATAATAATAATAATAATTTTAAAAAATAATTCTATGATGAGTTACTTATTATGTCACTCGATACGTTTTATCAATTATTCTTAATAATTATTTTTTAAGTTTTATGAAATGTTTTGACACATGATTTAATATCACAAGTTATACAAAAAAACCTTTGCTATGTGTCAAATGAGAGCCCGAAGATGAGGTCACAAAAGAGCGGTTAATTTTGGACAATTCGGATAATAGAGGTACGTTAATGAAAAAAAGGCTCGAAAACGACTCGTTTAAATTGTTTTAAGTCCTCCTGGTCGTATGCGTTGCAGTGCTCTCCTCACAAGAGGCGAGGCCCAACCCCACGTGCACGCAACGTTCTCCCGCTGGCCCGCTCCGCGAAGCTCCGAAACCGGAGGTGAGGGGCGGGGCGGGGCGGTTTAATCCCAGCGCTTGGCGAGGCCGCGATGAGGCCGCGGTGAGACCGCGAAGCTTCTTGGGGCCATTGTCCCGCCAGCGCGCACCTCCCCCGCCCCCCACCCCCACCCCCACCCACAGCCCTCTCAATACAATCAACTCAAACGCTCTCCACGACCACTTTTTTGCTCGCCCGGGCAGACGTGCGCCCGAGTAAGATAGCCCATATTTTCCACGCTGCAGCGCTCGACAACTCGAGTTAACCGCTCCGCGCCCGCTCCGCTGACAATCTCAACTCGACCGCGCGGAGTCCCGGATCCAGAAGGAGGCGGAGGAGGAGGAGGTGAAGGAGGAAAGGAGGAGGATAAGAAAAAAGCGCGAGCGGGCCAAGTACCCACACTCGCCGCTGAGCTGCGTCCGCGCGGCCTCCGAGATTTCGAGAACTCTCGAAAAGTGCGTGCGCCCGGAGAGGGCGGGCCGTCAGGGTCGATGGGTGGAGGAGGTGGAGGGTAGGGGGGAGCCTTGGGAGGGGGCTAAGCGGGAGGAAAATATCCGCAAATGGACGCAGACCGGCATCAACGTCCAAGACTCTTGAGATATAGGTCGAGCGCTGCATGAAGTGTAGGAGTCTGCTCCCTTGGTCCTTTGCCTACGAGAGCTCCAACGCCTTTTCCCAGAGCGTGGTACGTATGAATCTAAATAATTTCTAAGATTCGTTAGTGAAGAGATTTCTATGTGAAATTTAATTTTGCAGGATTACACAAGTGGTCTTGAGGAAATAAGGTGCAGGTTGTGAAATTCATTCATCTGTATGTCACGAACTAGTTTCACTCAGAAAAGAAATTGCACGTTCAAGGAATTCCTCAGCTCCTCCCTACCTTTATTATTCACTGACATCCTAATGAACTACACCCTAAGTCTGTTTTTTTCACATGAAAGTCATGAGAAGAGCCTTGAGTCATAGAGGTTTCAGGGTTTTCGAGAATACGTACTACATACTCTTACTCGACGTTTGAATATTGTATAAGGTGGAGATAAAATAATACGTTTGCCTGAATTATTCCCTTACTAATGAACTTACTGTTTGGTACTATACGCAACTGACCTCGATTTTACGACAACACTCAAGTTAAAATCATTTAATTTCTAGGCATTCAATCGCAAGCAAGAACTGTGATAAAATGGACTAAGTACACATATCCAAGCAGATTTAATCATTAAAATATACATGATTTTAACATTTATCTTCGAAACTTTTTCATTTTATCGAGTCACATCACAATATTAAACAAAATATTTAAACTATATAGTTTAATGAGTAAATAGAGTATGATCATACGCAACTTTCACTCTGAAGCGTCGAACGTCCATCAAAAATCGAATAAAAACCAGGATTGATGCTATCTCTACCTTCGGAAATCGTCCTACACCTGTCAGACACAGGAAATCTCTTGTCGGCAGGTGCGAACTTTCCTTTACCGACCAGTAATGTGCGTGAGATAAGAGAACCCTCTTTCAATTTCTTTCTTTGTCACGTATTCTGCTTGGCGAAGCTTCCGTCCACGGTCCATATCACTCGATCCCTCCACCAGTTCATTAGTTCCCGAATCATTTCGGAGCGCCCCGCACTCTTTGATAATTTTCGGGTTATGGCGCGCACGAAGAAGAGTACACAGAAAAATCTATCTACGTGCAATCAAAAAGTTCAAAAAAAAAATCGTTCAGAAAAATCTACCGTGCCTCCCACATGGCAGCAGATAAACACCCAATAACCGAATCGCCAGGCAATATCACACGACTTTATTAGATAACGGTTATCTCGCTATCATATTCCCCCGATCTGCGCAAAGCTGCTCCCTGCTACATGCAAACGTGGCAGCGTTTGTATCGCCGAAGCCGGGCACAAAAGATTGAAAACGCGGCGTCAATACCGACGCTCGAAAAAAACTAATTAACTCGAATCGGAGAGTGACGCGGGAGGGGGTGGGGGGGAGGGGCGGGGTGAGGCGGTGCCGGGCAGGCGGAGCGGGGGGCGGGGAGCAGGGAGGGCGGTCGGATATTTTGCACCGCTCCTCTTCTAATCCTGCAGAATACGACCTCCACATGCAGACGAGGGGTTCCCGGCAAACTTCAGCTTGAACGAAAATAAACTCAATCAGCAGCAGGAATTTTTTTCTCAAAAATTAATAAAAACTCGCTCTCTTTCTTGACACGTGCGCGCGCCGGGCCGGGGCTACGTATTATCATGACAATTCTTCGTCTTCTGGGATTTAATAAAGAAGTTTTAATAGATTTTTCTGTACGATTCTTTTTATGATTTCGTACTTCGCCTCTAAATGCTTTTCCTTACGTGGGTGTACCCAAATTATTTTTCAAAGAAAGTATACGGCAGGTGGAAGGTCCTTTGGAGAAAAGGGTGGAAAATAAATATTAAACCCCGAAATTATATTAAGCAAACCAGGGGAACTTCCGTTTAACTCAAACATGCAAATACTTGGAGGACAATGAAAGCGTTCAAACTCCTCCATCGTATCGAGAAGTTAGTATCCTTATTTAATTCCATAGGCGCCTGATAATGTTTTAGAGAGTTCTGATGTTCTCACTCATTTCAGTTTGTCGTCCCTTTCCATTCCATCATTTGTTCGTAATTACTTCAATGAACCTTCTAGAAAGCATGAAATAAACATGTGCAATACACATGATTTAATATTAAATATACGAATGAAAGTACTTTCATTTTTTAAATATATTTTTATTATAATTTACTCTAAATAAAGAAAATGTAATTTTTGTTATTTCAAAACATTTACTTAATTTTTAAAAGAACAGATTACAAATATTTGAGATGTGAATTACAAAACATAATAAATAAATAAAATAACAGGAACATCACTCGTATTTTGATCTCGCATAAAACTTTAATTATAAAAATGTATTTACTCTGGTTCAGATATAAACTAAAAAACACAACCTCGTGTTTCTTGAATACCAATGCTTAACGGAAATCGTCACATAATATAAACAATCCTATCTCATATGGACAGAGAGAGATACCGAATTTTCAATCATCAGTTTCCAAAATCACCACACATCAAACAACATGAGTGTCTCAAAAGAGGATTTTCATTTATATTATTTAAAATTCATGTAATTTTTTCTCTTTTCTATTCACGTATGAAAGGTTTTCATCATATCGTTGTGCTTGGATGTATAAATACATTTAATATCTCTTAAAATTAAATAATGCATGTTGAGGGTCGATAAAAAAACAAATTGTAATTGAGGAGAAAATTATAGGAACGTGGAAAAGGAAGAAGAATGGATTGAAAAACCTGGGAAATAAAACCCAACAGACTCTCAAAGAATGCATCTACAAGTGCCATAAAATTTGTATGTCACGAACTATCAACATGTTTAACAACACACATAATACACATCAGACATCACAAGGAAAGCATTACATTTATAATTCAAAAGTTAATATCTTTATATTGATGGAATTGAATTTTAATTAATTTTAATCGTCAGTTTTGTACACAATGTTACCATATATTGAGATGAGCCATATTCAGCTCATGGTGAATATAATAAAATATTATAAGTACCAAAACGAAACAAAACAAAGAAGGGAGCCATGAAATAATACGACTATTAAAATGAAAAATAGATAGAAAGCCATATTTAGGACGATGTAAGAAAACATTAGAAGTTAATAAATAAAGGAAAGACTTAAATATACTTGTGAAACGAAATAATGAATTAAAAACATTAATTTAACCTGTGTAATGTGAACAATCTGAGAAAAGAATGACTAAAAGAACTAGGCAATGATAGCGCAATGATGGTGTAAAACTTAAGTGGAGTGTAACTAACCAACTACGAACGTATTTGACATTGACCTGCGCCATGTGATAAAAACTGGACACTCAAGGGAGGTGTTGTTACTAGAGCAACGGAGAGAATATGTGAGGTAGCGAGGCAGAACGGATGCGCATTGATGAGCTACAAGCTACGTTGTGAAGTTCTAGTAATGGAATTTTAATGTTCAAATCGTAAAGTTATCAGGATTATGATAGCATTTTTCGAGAAAGTCAGAAAAAAATTTGGAATTTTAATTTTAAAGTTAAATATAGAAAGTATACTGGTATATTCGAATGTGAAGGACGAACTGCAGCTGGATCGCGGATTGAAAACGCAAAAAAGATGATAAATGCTGATAAGTGCTGATAAACCAGGAATTATTCGTCGCTACTGTGAGCTGCAGATCAACGAAAGGGATGTAGGAAATTTTAAGACAGAATTAGAAATCTACGAGGCCCAAGAACTAATAATTTCTGACGAAAAGTAATACAACCAATAATGGCCATTTAAAATAGTAGAAGGTTGATAATAAATGCACATCTCTTTGCGTATGATGATGAATGAATGAGTGTTACTGTTAATTGGTGTAAATGAGATTTTATTTGTTAATAAACAATTTGTTATGGTTTATTGTAAGTAGTATGCTATTTTATTATATTAGTTGCGCAGCGTACTAGCTTTTCGTACTGTGGTCCCCGGTTCGATTCCCGGTCGAGGCAAAAATATAGTTGTAGCTTTCCTTCAAAGTCGGCCCAGTTTCTGTAGTTGTGTGATGAAGAAAAGCTCAAGCAGGCAAATCCTGCTAGTTACGGTGAAGAGAATACGTCATGTTCGCCTCATATCGCTCTTACCCAATTTAACTAAACCCCGGCAAGGGGGACACCGGTAGTTGGCCGGCGAAGTCGAACTACCGACCCAATAACGCCATATATATATATATATATATATATATATATATATATATATATATATATATATATATATATATATATATTGTGATGTTCGTGGCCCGGCCACTAACTTACACGGCGCCCACGCATCTATAGGCGGTGGAAGGAGTGAATAACAACATCGAAGAGCAGCACGGAAGAGAGAAAAGACGCGACCTGGCGGTGGCGGCCAGAAGCGGCGGCGGGGTAATTTCAACGGAGGGGCGGCGCACATAGGGGTTCTATGACGTCAGGGCCGCATGTATACAGCGGAGCGGCGAAAAGCTGCCTTCTTCTCGATTTGGACGGCGACGTGCGAGGTACTAGTTCTTCTCGATTTGTTCGGCGACGTGCGAGGTACTAGTTCTTCTTGGTTCAGACGGCGACGCGCGAGGTACTATTCTTGTAGAGCTGGACGGCGACGAGCGAGGTATTCTTCTGTAGTAAAGACGCGGAGTCGTAGACATTATCACGAGTAATAGTGGAGGAGAACGTTGCAATATTGAGGCGGCGAGAAGGAGCAAGTTAATATTATAACGAGGCCGCATAAAGTAAAGTAAACGTGATTGTGAACAATATCATAGTCAACGCCCTGGTAGGAGCGACACGTGCTGTAACACACGCAAGGGACGGAGCAGTACGCGTGCATGTGTCCTGGATCTGGTGGCGAGAGCTTAGAAGACTGGTGCTGGTAACGGACTGCAGAGACGGCTTCGAGGACATCGGGAAACGCGAGTGGCGGCGCGGCTGGCAGGTGTGCAGCTACTTCGACACGACGGCGGTGCGTAACCCGGGGCCTTGGGCAGCGGCAAAGGTAATTTGTAACTGAGTAAACCAGAGTGAGAGACCGGATTTTAGGAGTGAAATGAAGAACCAGACCATTAAAACTTGTGAATCACCTAAAATTTGTGTCACGACAGCATAAATTTACCTTGTATAGCGGTAATACTTGCAATAGAATTCAATAGATGCAATAGAGTTCCTTATTTTATTGTATAAAATTTGCTAACGAGGAAAATATTTAATGTAAAGTAGCAATAAGATATTGAATAGCGTTTCATTGTAATTAATCCCAGGAGTATGGGAAAATTTAGTTTCCATTAAGTTCATAACTTAGCAAAACCGTACACGGGTGATACGAGAATCATACTCGATATAGCGAGCACATTGATAAGTAAATTTTTGTGTTGTGTTGTAAATTTGATTTAATTCTGAACTTGAATGTTAAGTGTGAACAATTTCTCATGCCATATTACAGAATATACTGTCATTTTATCTAATTTTGTGTCTGGGTGTGTAACTTTCTCATACCCCAAAAGATCCTGCCCCCGAGATATTCAAGCTCGAAAGAGCATTCTATCAGGGCGTTTCCACGAGTGGAGGCGTTACAATATATATATATATATATATATATATATATATATATATATATATATATATATATATATATATATATATATATATATATATATATATATATATATATCTCGCAATAAAGGAGAAAATATATTATCGCAATATACGTCAAAGCTGAATTTCTAAATAAACTAATTACGTATACGCCCTTCCAATCTTTTGCAAGTCATGTAAAGCTGTTACGTAACCAGCTAATCAGCAAATACGCCATAAGCTGCTTTTCTGGTCTTCCAGACGAATTGATACTGAATTTGTTGGGACTAATATTCTTTCGCTATATAAGATAATAATAAACAATATTAAGTTTTAATGAGTCAAATATCGTCACTTGTGGGCAACGAAAAACTCCTGTCTATAATTCCATAGTACTAAATTTTAAAGAAAAATAAAAACAAAACAAAAGTTTTAAAAATATTTAAAACGAGTGCAAAACAAATCTTTCATTATTAAAAGAGAGTCAAAACATACTGTTGGTAGATTAAAGCCATTTAAAGTAATTTTTTTACAACATGTCTCTACATTTCAAGTTGCGAAGTTTATAATTCATACTAGTGGCCTGCAGCGGCAACCATACTGCAAAACAAAACCAAACAAAATTGTTTTCCAAAAATCTAGCATGCGCCCTGCTAAAAAAAACAATATACTATCGTATAACACTCCAATAAATATTTTAACAAAGATAGTTTTCACAAATACTATGTAGAATAACATAGCCGACACTGCATCCACCACTGACGGAGAAGGTGGGCGGCCGAGACACGAACATTTCCAGCCACGAATGTCGCAGCTTTGCGTCGCCGCCCTCGTCCCGACTCCAGCCTCCGCCCCTGCCACCACCCCTGCCCCTGCCTCTGCCCTCTTCCCCGCCCCTGCCCCTTGCCTCTCTTTCCGCCCCTGCCTGCCCTGCCCCCTCTGTCCTGCTCCCTCCACTGCCCCGGCCATCTGCCCTCGCCTCTGCCCCCTCTTCCCGCCCCTGTCCGCGCCCCCGTCCCTGCCCCCGCCCTTGCATCGCACCCTCCCTTCACTGCCCCTGCCTCCACCCTCCGCCCCCCGCCTCTTCCTGCCCCTGCCCCTGCCCCTTCTGCCCCGCCCCTGCCCCGCCCCTGCCCTGCCCCCTGCCCTGCTCCCTGCCATTGCCCCGCCCTGCCCCCTGCCGCTGCCCTGCCTCTGCCCCCCGCCTCTGCCCCCGCCTCTGCCCCCTGCCTCTGCCCCCCGCCTCCCTGCCCCCGCCTCCTGCCTCTGGGCCTCCTGGGCCCCCTGCCTCCTGCCTCCTGCCTCTGCCCCCGCCTCTGCCCCTGCCTCTGCCCCTGCCTTCTGCCCCCTGCCTCTGCCCCTGCCCCTCTGCCCCCGCCTGCCCCCTGCCTGCCCCGCCTCTGCCCCCGCCTCTGCCCCCTGCCTCTGCCCCCTGCCTCTGCCCCCTGCCTCTGCCCCCACTCTGCCCTGCCTCTTGCCCCCTGCCTCTACCTCCCGGCCTCCTGCCCCCCGCCTTCACCCCTGCCTCTGCCCCCGCCTCTGCCCCCTGCCTCTGCCCCTCTTCCCGCCCCTGTCTGCGTACTCGCCCCTGCCCCCTGCCCCTGCATCACCCCGGACTCTCTCCCCCGCCCCTGCCCCGCCCACGCCCCCCCTCCCCCTTCCCTGCCCCCTCTTCTGCCTCCGGCCCTGCCCCCGCCTCTGCCCCCGCCTGTGCCCCGCTGCTCCCGCCCCCCTTTCTCCGCCTCTGTCCCCGCCTCTGCCTCAGCCCCTGCCCCCCCCTCTGCCTCCGCCCCTGCCCCCTCCTCTGCCCCCGCCTCGGCCTTCGCCTCGACACCCACCTCGAACCCGCCTCCTGCCTCGTCTCTACCCCCCGCCTCAACCCCGCCTCTTTCACGCGTCCACCCGCCTCTTCCCCGCCTCCACCCCGCCTCGCCCCCAACCTCTTCCGCGCCTTCCACCCCAACTAGCGTCCTCCTAGGCCTCCACCTAGACCCCCCTCTCTTTCCCCGACTTTGCCCCCACCTCTACCTCATCACATTCCGCGTGTTCGTCCATAACTCACCCTATTATCGTCTCCCCTTCTTGCGCCTCCTTTCTCTGACTTTCCTCTCCACTCGACAATCACTTCTGTGTTCACCCTTGTCTCCTCTCTTTCTGCACTTTCGTGTTCCGCCGTGCACCTGCCTTTCTCTCCGTTCAAGTGCTCTGGTGCCTCTATTTCCAACTCAGCCACCTCCCAAGCCTCTACCTTCACCCGTACGATCGCTTCTATCCTGGTAGCTGTATTTTCTCGCCGCCTTTCCATTTCAGTCCAGCCTTTGACTGTCCCCATAACAAGCTCCAGTGCTCCGCTCACTTCATCTGAGGTGGCGGTGCTAGTAATAGTGTTACTTTCTACTTGAGGAAAAGTGTCTTAGCTCCCAAGACAAAAAGAAATACGTCTGTGATACATTTTTCTTCAAATGAAATTGTATGATATTGTAATATACAATAATATATCGTTTTCGAGCTGCAATTATAGTACAATTAAAAAACATCAGGTGTTGAAATAAATGAGTTAACCCCTTCTATTGAAATGAATCATTCTTGCATTCACACTATTGCCATTTTTGGTGGAATTCTGTACTGTAAGATAAGCTGCTGTTGCTACTGGATGGTAGACCAATCTGCAATTCTGGAAAGTGTATCAACTCAAAATTTGTATTGTTCGAGTTGTGTCACTATTACAGCTCACAAACGAAATGTTGAGATGGGTGTCCTAAATGGGCTTTGCACAGTACACATTATGCTGCTAGTTCTCTAAAACCAAATCTGACTAACTTAAACTTTTGGGTAATATTTGTTAATACTACTAACTAAATAACTAGTTTGATTGGTTTCATAACTTTTTAGGGAAAGAATAGGAAATAAAGTGTTTGCAATTTCATTGAAGAGAACCTTTAAGTTAAAACGTTTTTCAATTTGTTTGAAATCAATCATTTATATTACGTGTGTAAATAGCATTTTGGTTCGAATGCCCTGGCAAAAGGTTACTAACGGTTTTCCCCTTGCTTGGACTGAGTTTAAGTCCCACGCTTGGAAGGTAAGAGAGATATGTGGCGATCAAGACATATTCCCTTCATTGTAACTAGCTAACTTCACCTGCCTGAGCTTTCCTTCGACGCAGCTACATAAACAGACGATTTTAGAGGAAAACTACAATACTATTTTTGCCCCGACCGAGAATCGAACTCGTGGTCGTACCACTGGAACGTAATATGCTTCTTATGAGCCACCCTAGTGATATATTTATATTATAATAATTTAATTAATTAATCACAACTCGCTGATATTGCATTTCATTAATATTGTCATAATTTAGTAACGTTTTTTACATAGTGTATCTTTCATTGTTAAATAAATAAATAAATATTTGTTATTACGGCGGATTTTTAATACTTACAATGAATTTAACTTCTAGGAGTTATTCAAAATAATGAGTTACATGTTGTTACACACTGTTAGTAAATGTGTGGCGTGTGTATGTGGATATATTAACAGAAATATCACTGGGGAAACGTGGTTAATTTACTACCAGTAATATTTCATTTTACGTGAAATGTTTCGTGTTACGCTCATGCCATGATGAAATAATTACGAGCACTAAAAGTATTTACAGCCCAGTAAATTGGCCTGCTATGCAGAGGCTGTTTAAAAAGAACCCCTCGTATAATTTAGACGCGCTGGCCGCCTGAGCATGAAGTAGAGGCATTTGGAATTAGGGGCACTTGGTATTTAACATTCAGGCAATATTATTCAACATTTTTATTACGAAATATAAACAGTACCGCGGAGAATTATTGTTCCAATTAAGTTATGTAAATGTTATGTGTTTTGTTTAGTGATATTTTGTTTCAGGTTTTTTCTTCTTGTAACTATGTTTACTTGTGTTTCATATGATTTCACTGAATATTTCAACTCGGAGTCGAAGAAATGTGGAGAACGCATGAAATATACAGAAAAATGTGAGGATTATTATAATGTAATAGTTAATTGACAAATTTCATGTATATTGATAATACAATACTCTGAATTTCGTTGCAATAAAGAACAAAAGTAATCCCTAAGTATGATCAATGATGATGATTGCTACACGACTTAAGTATTTCTCCAAAAGAATGTATCTAAAACGTACTACAATCAAATTATCAAACTTAAGCTCTAAATAGACATATTTGTACAAATCGTTGTACAAAATTATATTATTTTTTATACCTACTTTTACACCTACATTTCACCAAAATTATATTATTTTTGCGCCTACGTTTTCACCTACAACAGAACATAAAACCATATTATTTTTTACTATTATCGTAACCATCTTATTGTATTTTCTACCTACTTTTAAACAAACTAAGAATATAATTCTGTAACTCATTTACGTTGACGCATAAAATGCGGTTGGCAGGATTACCATCAAGACATACTTCTAAGCGAAGAAACAAATTTTCTCTGCGGCAGAAACACAAATGCGTTTTGGAGCAGAAAGATAAGTTAAAACTACTTGCACCCGCTTAGAAACTTTTAATGAGACGCACATTTCATTATATTAGACGCCGTGCGATCACATTTGATAAGGTTGCGGTGAAATGGGCGAATTTCCTTGTCGTGTGTTCGTGCCATTCATAACTCAACAAGAGCTTGGGAGTGCTCTTGAGCCAGAAATGGAGAGATTAGTGTTGCTGCGTATTGTAAATTGCAGAGAGGCAAATGCGTTGAATAACAGCCTGGCGTGAAACATTAATTTGAGAGCGTTCGATCCAAATGGTTGCACTACAAATGGGCCGCGCTGCGGTGTCCTTTATCTGAAGTTGTGGCCACAGCTACTTCGGTTGCCAGATCTGCCAACAGCACTCACGGAGACTTTGTAAACTTTTCGCTGGTACTAAGTGGTAAATACATCGTAAACCTGATTTACTGCATCAGTATATTACATATTTTGAGAAAACATACCGTTTGCTTTACTTTTTTGACATTTGTAAATTAAATTGTTATAAAAGTCAAACTATATGGTACTTTTTTCCCAATTGAGTTCATTGTAAAATAATATCATATTTTTATTTCATAACAAACGGAAATAAACATTTTTAAAAACCTCATATAAACACGAAACTATTTACTATAATCACATTAAATGAAAACAACAACTAGAAATAATAAATTAGGTAATATTGTTAAGCTGATAGTACGGATTTTATTAAGTAAACGTGTATTCATTTTAATGGGATATACATTACCAAAATATAATAATTATTCTCAATCTCGTTTTGCTTTCGAGCGTCGAGTAAGTCGCTTATCGTACCTTCTTGTTATGTGCCTTGCATTTCACTTCCCATCTTGTAGTTTCTCTCTCTTTAGTTACATGGCCTTCACATGCTTCCCCTGTTGTTTCGGGTGGTCTTTTCCCTTCTGACTTGCCCCAAAGTTCTGCTCCGGTGTTTCTCCTTCTCTCATTCTATTGATGTGCCCAAATTACTTCAGTGGAATGGTTCCTGTGACATTTTTCAATGTATTATTTTAAAATAATATAATGTTAGTTGAAATATGTCTATAGATTGGCGTTTTTTAAATACAATACTTCGAACTTTGCTTGAATTGTGTATTTCTTTGCCGGTAGTGGGTACAGGCCGAGGAAAGTATCTCTGAGTACACCGCCTGAAGTTGGGGGCGGTTATAAAAATGGAGAACCACACTTCAAGATCAGAAGATTTAAAAGGAGAGTACATAAATGTAAGATGGTTATTCGTAAAATAAGGTTCCCCATACTTTTTTACAACGAAAAACATGTCCATGTGCTTTTAAATATACGTTTTTGGAAAGCTTAGACTTTTCCCTATTTTTTGGCATAATTGTCATTGAGATCAATGCATTTTTCCATGCAGTATACCATCTTCTTTATGCACGTGTCGTACAACTCTCCCACCGCGCCCCAAAGGTAACTTAACACCTCTTCTTTCAGCTCCTCTCCGGTTCTGAATTGAGTCCCACCCAAGTGTTTCTCCAATTCAGGGAAGATATTGTAATCCCTTGAGGCTATACCCGGGCTGTAGGGCGGGTGTGTGCCAATACCAATTGGGATCCAAATTGGTTGAGAACATCGGTTCTTACACGGGCGGTGTGTGATCGAGCGTTGTCGTGATGGAAACGCACTCCCTCGTGAGCAAGCCTTCTTTTGAATTGAACAGCGCAGGTTCTTCAACGTCGCACCAAAGAGTATATCTATGCGTCGCACAATAGCGGACAGCATTGATTGTTGAACCAGCAGGCACGAGTTCGCAGAACAATAGCACCGTCCTGTTTCAAAACACGCTCCCTATCACTTTGCCGGCAGATTGTGGTTGCTTAAACTTCCGCAGATTTGGCGGCTCTGGATGTTTCGACTGACGGTATTGTTCCTTCGTTTCCGACTCAATTATCGTCCCCAGTAACAATTGAATCCACGAATTCTTTTTTTTTTTAATTTGTTGCGTCTACACCTTGACGCAACGCGTCTCCAAGCCCCTTAAGGGACGTTGAGCGCTTTGCACTTCTCGGAGTAATCCTCCATTAACGTGCTTTACTTTTAATATTAGTCAAGTCTCGTCACGTCGCAGTCAGTCAGTGCCTTTTATCCCTTCGGCCAGGGGCTCGACGGCGTTAGATCCCGGGGTTCCTGGCCGGTCACCCAACCACGAGCCCGCGATGCTCGAATGCGCTTAATCTTCGTGACTTCACGGAGCGTAGTATTCTTCGCCATCGGTTTCGTGGGCTTGAAGAAATTAGCGGGCCGCAAGAGAAATCAACTGTCGGAATTTCTTCTGTGATGAACTTTCCACTTGTCAGTATTTTAGCGCGCGCATGATGCTATGCATTAAAGAAAAATTGAAAGGAACTGACTGCCGAATACACTCACCGAATGTAACTTCTGATTCAAATCTCGGATAAGGATTCGCGCGACGCTATTTGTAGGGACTGCGATGGGAAGGGAGAGATGGTAAAATGGAGGTAGCAAAGAGAAGGTTCCTGAAAATTTTCCTCCGAAGAATGATGGTCAGGCAGGTTGGGAAGAAATTCCACGCCGATAAAAGATAAATGCTCAAAAAAATCCAAGTAAAATCGAATTAAAAGAACATGATGTGAAAGAAATTTTTTACTATTAAAAAAAAATCAAAACCAAAAGATACGTAACATTCATCTATCCCTTATGTTTTTTCATCATATGCCTGTGCTATTTAAAGTGACTGAGTAAGTTGGCTCGTAAACGGTCGATCACAGTCCAGTGATTGTTTACACATGCATGTTCTCTTGCTAATGTTTTGCTTCACGTTGTGAATAAGCAAGCGTAGAATTCACATGAAAGGGCCGAAATGCTTACCGTTTCCACACCCCTTTTGCCTCCAGCACTTATGTGTTTGCAAAGATGAGAAAAGTTGCCTCTGAGAAAACACAAATTTTGGGTTGTGAATGTATTGCTCTCGTAAAAAGTTTAGCAATTCACGGTGAAATAACTGGAGCCACCTTTCGCGTTTCGCGTTTCGCCATTCACTGCACTAGATCCGATCGCGCTCGAGCGTCTTCTTCCCCCTCCAGTAAGGACAAACAACGGAATTTACCGGTGCACTGGGCAGGCCTTGCCGGACCAGCACAGCACAGCACTTTGGCCCAGCTGAGTAGCACTGCACTAGGCGAGAGTGCCTCACAACTAGAGATCGACTTTGAAACGATTGTGCTCGTTCTGCAGCTACTTTGCGTAAGTTGCAGAACTGTTGCACTTACCAAAGGATTGAAAATCGTGTAATTGTAAGTTTCAGGCTTCATTGAATGATAACATTGCAGCGGATATGAAATTATTTTCTGCGTGTATTGACTGATTGATTGGGCGCGTCAACCGCCAAGATAATTAATCCCGTAAGTGTAATGGGAGGTGTCGGTCATCACTCTCTCCTGGGTAGCGAAATCCGGCGCAGATCTGCACGCCAGCTCGCGTGCTTTTCTTAACCAGGTATCTCCCACTAGCGGGGCACCGTCCAAGCCAGGACAAGCTTGATATATGGTAGTGAAGTGCACGTAAGTGTGTGTGTGTGTGTGTGTGTGAGTATGAGATGAGGATAGTACGAAAAAGATGAAGGAAAGATCGCGCGTGGTCCGTGACCCGATTGTTACGATATTTCTCCGGTATTCACCTTGTACTGATAGGAAAAACCACAGAAAACGTCTGATCTGAGCAGCCAGCCGCTACAGTTCTCCTTCAGACAGCGGTAAATTCGATCTAGCTTTGAAGCTAGTCACAGAAAACAGGCCATCGTTGGGACTCGAATCTAGGACTTCCCGGTCCGAGCCCCTGCAGTGAATCAATAGATGCCCTGAGCCACCTACGCCGGTTTGAATTTCAGGTAATTACTATGTGATTCGGATGTGTGCTTTTCTAACGACAAAATCATCGTACTGACACGTCCAACTCGAAGATGGAGTCCTTTCTTTATTTCAATAGAAGGAGTAGTTTTGGTGAATTTGTACTTAATGCGATAGCGCCAGCGACAACGCCCACTGACCGAGGGGAGCGAAGTGCTTTGTGCGCGGCGCGCAGACGTAATTTGGGCTCGCAGGCGGCCGTGTTCATGCGCGGGCTGTCACTCCATTGCGCCGCTGCGGCCTTTGGCTGGCCGGGTGGCTGGCTCCGCCGCGCTGCGCCGCTCTGCGGCCGCCGCCGCCGGCCCCGGGGAGGGGGGCGGGGCCGCGCGCGATTGTCGGGCGTTTACGCTCCACGGCGCTCGCTCTCCCAGGCAGCAGCTCTCGGGACTCAAAGGCCGAACGAGGCCGCGCGCCCACTGCGCTTCGCTGACCGCGCGGCCCCGCCCCCTCCCTCTGTGCTCCTGATCCTCTCCCGGCTCCATTACGCGCCGCCCCCGCCCGCGCGCCTCGCCGCGATTCTCTGCCTCGTTTCTATCCTTCCCGCGCGGCCCTTCGTCACACCGTAGCTGGGAATCGTCGCACGTCGTCCCCTCTGATGCGACCCTTGTCTAAGGACCACCCGCCCCCAGCACTTCTCCTCGCACTCCCTCCACACCCACGCCCCCACGCCCGTTTGATTCCACCTCACCACGGCCCCCTGAACTGGACCACGCCCCCGCCACCTGCCCACACTTCACCCCATCTCACCACGACCCCGCTCCTCCACCCACTGCTCCCACTTCATTCCATCTCATCACCAACCTCTGTACTGCACCGCGCCTCCACTCCCTGCTCCCACTCCATTCCACCTCTCCACGACCCTCTGTACTGAACCGCGTGTCCACCCCCTGGTCCCACTTTATTCCACCTCACCACGGCCCTCTGAACTGAGTCGTTCTTCCACCCCCTACTCCCACTTCTTTACATCTCACCACGGCTCTCTGTACTGAACCGCGCCTCCACCCCCTGATCCCACTTTCATTCCATCTCACCACGGCCTCTGTACTGAACCGCGTACTCCACCCCCTGATCCCACTTTATTCCATCTCACCACGGCTCTCTGTACTGAACCGCGCCTCCACCCCCTGATCCCACTTTATTCCATCTCACCACGGCTCTCTGTACTGAACCGCGCTTCCACCCCTTGCTTCCACTTCATTCCATCTCACCACGGCCCTCTGAACTGGACCACGACCCTGCCACCTACCCTCACTTTATTCCATCTCACCAGGGCCCTCTGTACTGGACCGCGCCTCCACCCCCTGCTCTCACTTCATTCCACCTCACCACGGCCCTCTGAACTGAGTCGTTCTTCCACCCCCTACTCCCACTTCTTTACGTCTCACCACGACTCTCTGTACTGAACCGCGCCTACACCCCCGTTCAGTCCATGCCTCCTGCCCGCCCCACTCCTTATACCACACCCGCACCCGGCCCACCTCTGATCTTTCCTCGTCTCGCACCCTCCCCGCCGCGATTCTGTCCCTCTCGACCTCAACTCACCCTTTGTCACCCATATTCTGACTCCGGCGTCCGTGGCTTGTCACGCGTCATCACCCCCGACGCGCACAAACCTTACCTCGTCTTCACACCCTTAATACAATTTCGCTCGCCTATCACCACCTCGCACGCTCCCTCTCTCTCCAACTAATTTCTTTCAATGCTACAGCTTCTACGTTCCTCTCTCTCTCTCTCTCTCTCTCTCTCTCTCTCTCTCTCTCTCTCTCTCTCCCAGCAAACCTTTTCTCTCACTTTGGACTCTCTCGTCGCACCGTTCTTAGCCTTATCGCCACAACCCGCCCGTTGGGGTCTTTGCTATCGCCCCGACTCAACCGCAGCCTTAATTTCTTCCACGCCACGCCGTCCGTCTCTCGAATCATCACGAATCCTTTTCACTTCGCCTTTCTCCCATCCCTCGCTGAGAGTGCACATTCGCCTTCTCGCGTTGTGCCAGTTTCTGTTACCCCACTGCGCTCCACCCACCACACGCCCCTGCGGGAGGGCTCTCCCACTCGAATCGTCCATCTCGCGCGACGACCTCCGCGTCCTTCGCCCGACGCGCCCTCTGGCGCTGTGACTCTTTCGCGCACGCGCCTCGTCCCTTGGGCACAGAACCTCCCCGCCCCTCCCCGCCCACCCCGCCCCTCCCCGCCCCTCCACGCCCACCCGCCCACCCGCCCCTCCCCGCCCCTCCGCCCCTCCACGCCCTCCCCGCCCCTCCCCGCCCCTTCCCCCCCCTCTCCCGACGGCGCGGCCCCGCTCCGCTCTCGCCCTTCGCTCCGCAGCGATGGGCCCCTCGCCCCCCCCCACGCACTCACCCGCGCTCACTCGCCGTATAACTCTCTAGACGGAGTCTCAGATTGTTCGAGGCAATGATTGAAGGGATTAGTGCATGAAGGTGGAAATTCGATTTTTAGTTTGGCCGTCAAAACGACTTTTCTATGAGTTTCCTATTAGTTGCTTTGCTACATTTGATGAAAATCACAATATTTGTCTTATTTAAAAAGAAATAATTCCCAGTAATATAAAAAACTTCCATACAAGTCCACTAAACCTCAAATATATCCTTTGGCCACTTTCTGAGTTAACATCTTCTTGCACTAAGCCCTTCAATTATTCTCACAGCAGGATCACTGGCCGGGGTGTCCTAGGGTTCCCGAGTTGGAGGATATTCGACACACTCTAGATCGCTGTATATAATTTAGCCATTGTCTGTTGGAGAATCATATAAGCCGGGACCTCTAATCAGTAGTCTCCAATATACACCAGGTAAATGCCGCAGCAGTGCCCCAATAAACAGGCTACTGATCGCGCTGGATCTTTCGTTCTTCAACCCTCACTCATTCTCTCCCCATACACTCACACACACACACACACACACACACACACACACACACACACACACACACCTTCACTTGAATTCACCACAAAACACATCTTGAGAGTCCAGTATGTGTACTAGCTCGTCCCGGCTGGGGCGGTACCCTGCTGCCGGAGATACCTGGAGGTGAAAACCTGACAATCCGATACATAGGTTGTCGCCAGATAGTACGATTCAGCGGGGATGTACACCGCCATCTCTCGGTATATAACATGCACTACAATAACGGTTACGAGCCTGGAAACACAGAATATTGAAGCAGCAAATCTGGCTAGACTCCCGTGGATCTGGCGACACACTACCTCTTGCAGGACTCTCCCCGTCTCCTCGTCACAGAGACATCTGCCCTCTACAATATCTATGCTTTGCCCAATCATACATTTATACGTTGACCCTGTCCGTGTGACGTCACATCTCAGCTTCCCTTCCATCTCGTCCACACGCGCCCATCGACTCCACCGCGTGGAGACACGGCCTCCGCCTCCTCGATTTGGGATGTTGTCCAAGCCCCGCGGAGCCCTTCCCACTTGCATCCCACCAGCGCGCACTTCTTCCTCTGTTCCATGAACTTGATTAATTGGTGCTGATATCGTAGGCTTCCGCGGCCAGAGGCATGATCTGGGCTGTCCGAGTGACGCCGCGTTGAAGGCTGATGTGCCGATGTTTCGACCGACATATCGCGGTCGTCTTCAGGGCTGTACTACGTACTTGGCAGTACAGCCCTGAAGCGGACCGCGATATGTCGGTCGAAACGGCGGCACCGTAGCCTTCGACGCGGCGTCACCTGGACAGCTCAGAGCATAATTGGTGCATTAAGACACGTCAATAATTAGCCCCAGTGGTGAAGTGAGTGATTTATTCTGGCAGATGGCGGTGAATCCTTCCCTGCTAGATGGTGAGACCTGGCGCTGAACTAAACAACCGCTTGAGAGGGATTTCCTCCTCTACCTATCTCAATAAGTATGGCATCGCTACAACAGGGAGACGCTCTAAACTCCCGACTAGTGTCCAGACATGTGTGGTAGAGTAGTGCATGTAACTGTAAATGTCCTATTAAAGAGAGAGGATAGAGCAAGGAAGAGGAAGGAAAGATAGTGTGCTGTCCGTTGTTCCTCTATAAGGTACTGTTCCGTCATTCGCCTGGAATTGTTTTAGGAACCATGGAAAACTAACCATCAGAGAAGCCTGTTGCTAGAATTATCCCCTGAATACGACCCTGGTGATTGATCGATTAGTGATTCTAGACGGATCAACTTCTAAGGTCATTTGTCGCGTAAGTGTTGTACATGTGTTTTCTTCGAGAGGTGGCAGTGATGTTCCCCCGCTGGGTGGTGAGATCTGGCGCCGTCCTAACATCAACTAGCGGGGTCTTCCCCAACAAGGTACCTTCCACCAGCGGGGCACTGCCCCAGCCTAGTACCTCCCGATCATAAGCACTGAAGGGACATCAGTTGATGCCCTTAAGCCCTTAAGTTAGCTCACTCTTCGCCACGAGCCTCACAGCCTTTAAATATCATTCTCTCTACGACGCACAAACTTCATCCCACGTGACCTGTATCACATTCTCTGCCAACGTATTAGCTACAGCTGTGTTGCATCATCTACCATTCGCAACAAACCAGGACTTTTTCAGACACGTGCTCTGCCCAACTTCCCGGTCTTTTCAAACGTCCCCATGCAATTGATTAATGTATTATTTCATTTTTTCAGGTGAGTCAACTGCTATGGTTCCTATTTCTCTAAGAGTAGTGAACACTTTTATCACGGGAGGAAGCGGTGTTCTTCTTCCGCTTAATGGTAAGATCCGTTACCGAAATACACGTCGTTTTGCCGAGTTTTCCCCAGGTATCTCCCACTGAGCCGTCGTGGCTCCGGTGGCTACCTGACATGGAGGATCAAGGTTCAAAACTTGGCATGGGTTGGGAATTATATTTTATGATTTCAATTCAGGACAGATCTGAAGTGGACTCAGCCCCCTTTTCAAGTGAGAACCTGGATCTTTCCTGGGGTTAAGGCGGCCGGAGCGTTGTACTCACCACACGACCTTCCCCTTGGACCGAAGGCGACGAATAGGTGGAGCCTACCTTCACCCTCCTTTCGGTCACGTCGGCCTGTGTGCAATTGCAACCTTTACAGTTACATACCTCCAAAGGGTGTCCTACCCCAGCTGGGACAAGTTTTATCCAATTAGTGCATAAAATTTTTCTGGTATATTATTGAATGTTTGTATTTAATATTTTTGATTATATTACTTTATCATAAATCAACTGAGTTTATTTTTTCACTTTTGTTTTGTGAAATCCTCCGTCCGATTCATCGAACGGTCATCCACAAGGGGCCTTTGCGTTGTGCTGGCGGAACGCATTGGTGTGGCACTGGATACTCACGTGGAGCTGCGGACGCCGAGAACAGGCAATGCTCGAGATCAGACGAGAATAAAGTCTTCAGCTACACTAAAAATGCTGAAAATGAAAATACTGTCACGCTAACATGAAATCGACTTACGCAAGTATTTTTCCTGGATAGTGTAGCGTCGTGCCGCTAAAACAGCGTGGGCACGTGGCGCGAGGTGTGCACCGGATGCGTAGACAAAGGCAGAAGCTATGACGCACGGGGCTTTTCCGACAGGGTGTGCGGCGTTAGGGCAGAGGCAATGGAGGCGGTGGGCAGCGTCGCGAGGGCTATTTAAGGGTCGTGAGAACAATAGCTGTTTCTTCTTGTATCCTGGCAGCAGCGGCGTAGGTCGTCCGTGAAAGGTGCGAACGTGCACGCGGCGCAAGAAGCCGGCAGTTATTGTCGTGACGTGAAACATGTAGTCGGTCTCAGGGCAGGCGGTACTACGCACGGCGAAAAATTTGGTAGTATGTTGCGGTGTGGTAACCGTTGTACGAGTAAATATCTCTCCTAGCAGTGGGATCTATTTAGTTAGTTAATTGTATACAGTGCATTGGTTATTTGTTACTACAGTCTAAATTGTGTATAAACCTGCTGTTATTACAACCCACACTCGTCTGTGTACTGATTACACCCGTATGACGCCACAATAGTATCCGATAAAACGGGATAATGTTTCAAGAATAGCGGAAGTATAAATAAGAAAATATTTAACATATTGAATGTATACAATCATGTGGTTGGTATAATAATGTAGACGTAATAATTCCAGGACTTAACATTTCGCGCGCAAAGTGAATCAATTTTGTCGCCATGCTTAATCTAATTTGATATCGGGAGTGATGTTTATCTTTTTCTTATGAATGCGTGAGTCAAATTACCTCCCAACATAGTGTAACAATAAATCAATATAAATGTGAATTGTTGATAGATCTAGTAAACAAAAATATAAATTTCCGTCCGATTGATCACGCCATGCACCACTAGGTTGAACTCTCGATTATACTCCCGACATATGTCGTAGAATAGTGCGAGTAAGTTTGTGTGGGTAAAGAGTGAGAATGAGGACTTGGAAGAGGAAGGACAGATCGCGCGGGTCCGTCTCCCGTTTGTTAGAATACTGCTCCGACATTCCCCTGATATTGAGCAGAGGACCCAAGAAGAAACTACAAATTAAAGAAGCCGTGCACCAAAATTGTCTCGATGGTTGAATTCGACCTAGTGACGGAAAACCTGCCAACGTGCGGTCTCGAAATTCATGACCTCTTGGTCAGAGGCACTGCATTGACATCGATTGGTGCCTTGAGTCACCTCAGCCACCAGACCCCATGTACACTCAACTTCCATTTTTATTTTCCTCTTTCACATTCACCAATCCGGTTGGCATTTTTTGATTGATTCATTACTGATTCCCGGCGCATCAACGGTCGCTAGAATTCTCTTCCAGAGAGCAACTGAATTCCACCTAGCTATCTAACCAGTGCCAAAAATCCTGACATCGTTCGGACTCAAAAATAGGACCTCCCGGTCAGGGACACTGCAGAGACATCAGTTGGTGCCCTGAGCCACCTCAGCCACCCGATCGCGTGTACACTCGCTTTCAACTTTATTTTACTGAGAGCGGTAGCTCAGTGTATCAGCTGATGTCACTGCAGCGCCTCTGACCGGGAGGTCCTAGATTCGAGTCCTGACGGCGGCGGAATTTTCGACACTAGCTTTCCAGCTAGGTCGAATTCAGTCGCTGTCTGGAGGAGAATTCTATCGGCCGACTGCTCTGATCGGTAGTTTCCCGTGGTTTCTCCGATTAACACCAAGTGAAAGCCGGAGCAGTACCCTACCAAACGGGATACGGACCGAGCGCGATCTTTCCTTCTTCTTCCCTGTCCTGTCCAATCCTCTCCCCTTACACACACACAGTAACACTAACATGCACTACACTACCACATATTCCGGGAGACCGGTCGGAAACTTAGAGCTTGTCCCGGCTGGGGCGGTGCCCCGCTTGTGGGAGAGTCCTGGTTAGGGGTAAACCCCACTAGCCGACGGGAGGTCGGCGCCGGATCTCGTCATCTCGGATCACAGCGGGGGAAGATCTCTCGAGAAACAGCATGCACTACACTACCGGGACTTATGACCAAAGCAGTTGACGCGTCCGAAAACACGAAAAAATCAGTCAACTTTATTTCCCTCTCACACGTTCCCCGATCCGTGTCCTTGGTCGTGAGAACCCCTCCAGCTGTTCCTCGTCCCAAGGATCACGCTCCGGCATCGCAGCTTCTCCATAACCCACGCTTCGTTCCGCGCGTAATGCGGCTCGTTAGAGGCGTCCTCTCGGTGTCGGCTTGGCGCTCCTCTTTGCACGCGTCCCCTTGAGTGCCACGCCCCCCTCCCTTGCGCCGCTCCGCCCCTCCGCCTCGATCGCATCCGGCGACCCCTTGACCTCGGCGGTCGCGTGCTCTTTGCGACGCAGCTCCATTGTCCACTGCCCCCGCCCCACCCCCCACACGTGATGAGGCTACTGCCCGCAACTGCCCCGCCGCTCCTTCTAAGCTCTGAGAGAGGCGCGCAGAGAGATTGAAAAGAGAGAGAGACAGACGCGGAGATGGAGATACAGAAGAAAAAGAGCGCGAGAGAAAGAAGGGCTCATGCCAAGACGAACATTTCAAGAAAAAGGCGAAACCAGGAGTGAGATGAACACAAACTGAGTAAATCTGAAAAGCAAAGAGTGGAAAAGTGGTGGGGAGAGAAAGATAATGGATGTAGTGATTCAGACAGACGTACAGAGACCAAAGATTAGACAGACAGTGACAGTGGCGATGTGGAAAAGTAAGTATACATTGATAACTGAAAGCGACATGGGGAAAGAACAAACAAGAGCAATCCATAGGATCGCGAGCGAGTCAGAGATCGATTGAAGATAATACAGACAGAGACCGAGGGAGAATTTCACAAGAAACACGAGGACAATGGGATAGAAATTTAAACGGCGAGGAGAATGAAGCTGCCAAAGAGAGCGAAAGAGACATACAGACATAAAACTAGATTGAAAGAGATAAATAGATAAGAAAAATCGGAAAATGACAGATAAAGTTACACGTAAATGGATCAGACGGTAGCAAAGAAAGAGATATTTATTCAGAATTAAGAACCATCTAGAAATAAGATATGTGGGAGGATGATGAGACAGTGAGAGTAAACCAAAGAGAGAGAGAGACAAAGAGTGAGAGAGAGAGAAAGAGAGAGGGTGAGAGAGGGAGATGGGGAGAAAGAGTGGGAGAGAGAGGGAGAGAGGGAGAGAGAGGGAGAGAGAGGGAGAGAGAGGGAGAGAGAGGGAGAGAGAGGGAGAGAGAGGGAGGGAGGGAGAGAGAGAGGGAGGGAGAGAGAGAGGGAGAGAGAGAGAGAGAGAGAGAGAGAGAGAGAGAGAGAGGGAGAGAGAGGAGAGAGGAGGGAGAGAGAGAGGGAGAGAGAGGGAGGGAGAGAGGGAGAGGGAGAGGGAGAGAGAGAGAGAGAGAGAGAGAGAGAGACCCTCCCGAGACGCATCGCAAGCCGCCCCGCGCGGCCAGAGCTAGCTTCGCTGGCTGCTCGCTCGCTTCTCTGGAGACTCGCTCCCTGCGCGTGGAGAGTGCACATTAACTGCGCTGCGTCTTACAGGGAACAGCGTCGTGTTTGAACAAACCACAATTCTCAGCGGACTCGACAAATGAAAACACATCTAACTGTTAGTATCTGTCCTGTTAATATAAGAATAAATAAACTTAATGTGAAAAACAGTGGTACATGTGTACGTGACATCAAGGCAGAGAGGAAAGCGACATTTACGAGTACTGTCCAGTTGAGGATTATCATAGAAAATGATGATTAGATCAAGGAAAGTAAGACGAAATATCCGATCGAGATTACAGTCATAGACAGAGAATATCTTTAAAACAGTTATCTTTAATTTAGTAACACTTCATGTTTATCATCATCACCTTCTTTGTCTTACAACACTGATTTTATATGTAATAGGACGAGTTTGTAAGAATACATTTGCAATATTTCATTTGGCTTTAATATGGCAACCAGTGCTAACTTATTTTTCGAAATATTTTATTGATTATCACGTTTGTTTTGCGCGATTGACGAGCCAGTAGATATTATCACTCAGATAAATTATGATGGAAATTAATTTCCAGGAGAATCGCTGAGGTTAAATATCCTTAACCAGAAAGTCAGTGCGTATCCGATGACAAATGGCAATTATAGGAAACTTTGATAAAATCTTTAGGTGATTAAGTTACAGTGCCAAATAATCATGAATTAGATGATATTTTGTTAGGTAACGATCAATAACTAGAAATTAAAGAGTAGATTAATTGAAAATCAAACTGAAAATATTGCATGTATTTGTCATTCTGGATCGATTGTCCACCTTTGGTGGCCAGCTAACAGTGTCCCCCAAGTTTAGGCCTAGTTAAATTTCGATGCTTGGGGTGAGACCGACACGTGGCGAACACGACGTATTCCCTTCACCGTAACTAAGTCAGTCTGAGATTTTTTTCGTCACACAGCTACAGAAACTGGGACGATTTTAAGGAAAAGTTATCTTTGCCTCGACCGGCAAACGAACCCGGAGCCACACCACAGGAAACTCTGACGTTACCTACGTGCTATCCAAAAGGCTACCGAAAATATTGATAGAACAAAAAACTTCGAGAATAGAGTGCACGAAGTGAAAATAAGTACTGTAGGTATTAATGAAGTTGCGACTTTTATTTGCGAGTACAATGCTCTTTCTCAATCTCTTTATGTAGGAAGGAAAGAAACTAATTTATCATCAGAGGAAACATACATGCAATGTATGTGAAAAAGCCCAATGTATGTGAAAAAGCAATTATGGGTTTATATTTCTTTAATATTTTATAACAATAATTGTTTGTTTTCATTAACAAAGATCCATATGACAGTTTCACGGGAACAGGGTGTGGTAGCTCAGGGCATCAATTGATGTCACTGCAGCGCCTCTGACTGGGAGGTCCTAGGTTCGAGTCCTGACAGCAGCAGGATTTTCCACACTAGCTTTTCAGCTAGGTCGAATTCGGTCGCTGTCTGGAGGAGAGTTTTCTGTGGCTTCTCTGATCAACTCCAGGAGAATGCCGGATCAGTACCCTACCAAACTGGCCACGGACAGCGCGCGATCTTTCCTTCCTCTTCCTGGTCCAGTCCTCTCCCCCTTACACATACACACACACACATACACTAACATGCACTACACTACCACATATTCCGGAACACCGGTCGGGAGCTTAGAGCTGGGGCGGTGCCCCCCAAGTAGGAGATACCTGGTTGTGGGAAACCCCGCTGGCCGACGGTATGTCGGTGCCGGATCTCGCCAGCCAGCGGGGGACGATCACTGCCATCTCCCGAGGAAAGACATGCACTACACTGGCGGGACTAATGACCTAAGCTATTGACGCGCCAGAAATCACTAACAACCAACCATATATTTTCATTAATACTGTTTATCTCAGACAATGTTAGTAGTATGCAGTAGTTGATAGTAATTGTTGCAAACCCTGAAAACTGTCAAATTAAATTTTCAATCAATCAAAATAGCGACCGTGTCGGTTGGGCGTTGGATTGGGCTGCGTTGGCTCGCAATGCGTACATCACGCTAGGAGCACTTCCTCTGCCTGCTCCGAAAACACTCGCGCCCACAACTCAGAGTTTGCCCTAGCCATTTCGTACGGTCGGATGCAGCGGCGGCGGAGGCCAATGGTTTAGCGGGGGTGGACCCCACCCCTCTACCGCGCCACCAACCGCCCCGCCTCGTCCAACCCGGTTCACACCCGCGGCTCGTCCACTCTTGCCCACTACCCGCACAGCCCACCGCCCTTTCTGTCCTAACTCGCGCCGAACCGCACCGCCCTGCCCCGCCCCGCGCCGCCCTCCCCCACCACGCCCTGCCCCGGCCCACCCTACCCCGCCCCGCCCTGCTCCGCCCTGCCCCACACTGCCCCGCCCAGTCCCGCCTTGTCCCGCCTTGTCCCGCCTGTCCCCCCATGCCCCCCGTACCTCCGTCCGCCCCGTCCCTCCCTTCCCTCCCGTCCACGCCCTGCCAAGCCACGCCCCTACCCTTCTCCGTCCCTCCCCTTGCCCCGCTCAGCAGTGCTCTGACCCCTTTCGCCCCGTTTCACCCTCCCTTGCTGTCCCGTTCCCCCCTCGTCTCCACACCCCCGTCTCGCCCAGCCCGGCTCGTCTCGCCCAGCTTCGTCCACTCCTCGCCCACGCCCGCTCCGCCCCGTCCCACTGCGCCCCGCGCCCGTGATTTGTTTTACGGCCACTCCGGCCGCCGATTGCAGCACCCTCCGGTGGGCGGCGCCGGCATCAGCTCCCCTGCTCTCGTTACGGCCGGCGGGATATATTGCTCGCTTCCGACAGCGCATTACCCAGCGCGCGATGCCCCACAAGGCGGGGGCGGGGGCGGGGGCGGGGGCGGGGCGACGGAGGCGGGGGCCTGAAGGGATGCGGCCGCTGGTGATTAGTGTTGAGGCCCTTAAGGGGGTGAGAGGTTGAGGGGCGAAGTTGCAATTTCTCGACTGCGAAAGAAGTATGGAAGAGAAAAGCGTCTGAGAAAAAAGTTGGGAAATATGGTAATGAGTTTTTTTCCATTGAGCAGAAGATTAATGGATACTATGTACACCTGGACATTTTAGTCGATTCTAGCCAATTTTCCGTAATTTAGTAAAATATACTATCGCTAATTAAAAGTTTTAAAAAATCGCGAATATTAGGTGTTCCATTTAAAACTAGTTTTGAGAATATCTCGAAAAGTGCGCATTGCTTCAAGAAAAGTGGGTAATGAAAGTTGTTTGCATCGACGAAGCCCCTCCAATGATACCAACCTGGACCCCCCACTCCTACCCCCGTGGATGGGGGTGGGGAAATATAAAAAACTAAACGTGAACCCCTGTTTTTTCATGCAGATTCGGATTATCCGCAGAAAATGTAACTTATGAATTAACCGTTTTGTGATGGATGGCACTGTAATCGACCAAAAGCTAAGCAAAACACAGCAAGAGTTTTTCTCAAATCGAAAAATGTAACTGTTCAATAATTTGCAAGCAGCTACTCAATGATATCAGACGTCGCTGTGTGATTATCAAAAATGAAAAAATACAACTGCTCTTGGCGTGACACCAAAGCAACGATTTTTAAAAAATCTTCTTTTGAGCGTGACTCGAAAAAAACAACGATATCAATTCTTTCTGCAATTGTCAACATTTTAGGTTTATATTGAAGTAATGTTGCTTTTTCAAATTATGATAGTGAAGTGACAACTGGACATGCTACACTGATTTTTATAAAACATGATTATTTATTTGTATTATGGAATTGTTTCTTGGAAATTATATAACAACAATTTTTTATTTTTATTTTGATGTGTAATTGACAATAAAAATTATTTTAAATGTTTTTTGCTTATTCTGATTTTTGTCGATTATAGCGCTACCACGAAATGGAAAAAATGTCAGATACAAAAGTTAGGTTTCCGGAGAACCTGCATCTACAATAAAAAACGGGTTTCCATTTAACTTTTTTAATTTTCCCAACTTTTATCCCCGAGGGGTAAGGGTGGTTGGACGAGTTTGGTATCCCTGGAAGGGCCCCATCGATACCAACAACCTTCATTGTTCATTTTTCTTGATTCGATACTCACTTTTTGAGATATTTCGAAAACCAATTTTAAGTGGATCACAATGTATATCAATGAACTGTCCTTAGCCTTCGATTTTTTGATTGACAAAATCAAATACTTAACCAGTAAAAACTATGATGAGAATAAAAAATGAAAATAAAACAAGAGAAGTAGTGAATGGATAACGAAGGTAATAGTAACCGCCTGCATCAATAAAGGAAGCTGTGCAGACACATCCACTGAACTGAACTCTACTTTCGACATGCCTGAATCAGGAGAAAATCGTAAGCTAATGGGCGACAATACGTTGGATTTTAATTTTTTAATATAGGCAAATACATGTGTGTGAATTTCGTCAATTTTTAATACAACATTAGCAATGTCAATCTCTGCTGATGCTTTCTTGTATCAACATCCATTCGAGGATATTTTAACAGTCAAGTCAGTGGAAAGTTCGTTTTGTTGCAACTTATCTCTCTTTACTTTCTTATAATCACCTGATTTGCCACAGTAAATAGATTACAGTAATATTCCATAATAAATGGATATTCATTAAAATACCTAATTGAAAATGGAGTAAGAACTAGATTTAAAGTATAACATCATCCTTAGGATGCCTATTTTCTGCAGTTGAGTGTATTTCATTAGGTTGAATGTAAAACATTATGTTAATGTATAACATTTACATTTTATTAGGTTGAATGTTGACAGTAGATGTCAAGAGGGAGCAAATTCAAAAGATACCTATATTTACGTCCCTGAATCTTGAAACAGTGTAAACTTTCACCAGGACTATAATTTCAGTTGCCTGAAAAAGTCAAAAAAACATAACTGTTAAAGTTCCTTATGTGGTTGATGAAATCATTACCACCATTGTCTTTTGCAAGTTTCATTGATTTGAGATGACTGAAAAATGTTGTCAAACATTGTGATCACAGAAATTAAAATGCACATTTATCATTTCAATTTTGAAATGTCTTGCTCTAAAATGATAAAAAAAGATATCATTCGATATACTCGTACATAAACTTACAGCACAGTCACTTGTTCTCTTTGGCTTGTGTTCTAAGTTAGCGGTACTGCTTATGCTCAGCGCATACGTGTTGTAGCGAGTTATAGCGAGAGTTAGCGTTTCGGATTCTGAGCTGTCGCAAAGTTCAACACCATACCGCCTTAAGTGCCATTACGAAGGGAGCTTCTCAAATGGAAAAAATTCGGATCGGATTGCTTGTGGCAGCTCACTGCAGCCGCTCTCGTGCAACTCGTCTTTCACTAAACTACAGCCGATCGCGCCTCCTCAATCTTCCTGAGTAGTCGGGCTGACTCGATTTTGGTTTAGTTGGTTAGTGATTCCAGGCGTGTTAACGGCTTAGGTCATTAGTCCCGTTAGTGTAGTGAATGTTTTTTTCATCGGGAGATGAGGGTGATCTTCCCCCGTTGGATGGCGAAATCCGGCGGCGACCTACCGTCGGCTAGTGGGGTTTCGCCCTAACCAGGACTCTCTCACCAGCGGTGCACCGCCCCAGCCGGGACAAGCTCTAAGCTCCCGACCGGTCTCCCGGAATATGTGGGAGTGTAGTGCACGTTAGTGTAAGTATGTGAGGATATGACAAGGAAGAGGAAGGAAAGATCGCGCGCGGTGCGTTGCCCGTTTGTAAGCGTACTACTCCGGAATTCAGAGCAGGCGGCCGCTAGAATTCTTCTCCAGGCAGCGACTGAATTCGAACTAAGCTGAAAAGATAGTGTCGAAAATCTTGCCACCGTCAAGATTCGAACCTAGGACCTTCCGGCCAGAGGCGCTGCAGTGACATCAGTTGATGCATAGAGCTACCGCTTCGGGCTGATTCGAGAAAAAGTGGTCCGCATCGGTCTCCTGCAGGTCAGCGCTGAGCCAGGGCACCCCGCCTTGCCCCCTTGAGCAGCCTGGCTTTAGAGCAGGCACAGCTTATTTATAAATAAACAATAAAAATTAAGCATTTTTCTCAACATGATCACATGCCAAAAATTAATACCCCCCTATCTCTTCAGCACAACAATCATCTACTAATACACTCAAACACGGAACTGAATGACAATGAACGAAACAGTCATTTTTCTGCTGATCGCCACAAAGAAACATTAAAACAATTCCAATACTAAAATTTATTATAAGACTCTCTAAACTTTTGCACCCTTCTTGAGTCATAAACGCCTCAAAACGTATTTCTTCTACTGTCGTAAGTGCTGTAATTTGGCCAAAAATATATTTTTAATTTACATTAACTAATATATTTTAATGGATTCATTGTAATAATAGTAATAATAATAATAATAATAATAATAATAATAATAATAATAATAGTAATAATAATAATAATAATAATAATAATAATAATAATAATAATAATATTGCCAGTAGCCACTCCGAATAGCGGAGTTCCTAAGGCAGTAGTGCCGTGGCGATCTCGGACGGAAGGTTCGCGGGTTCGAGTCCCGTCTCGGGCATGGGTGTGTTTGTGTATATCTGTTAGTGTGTGTCGTCCATTCATCCTTCAGTTTCATCATCATTCCATCGTCAATCCCCCCAAGACTAACAACTCTGTGGTATAAAAATCTGATTCAGCCTAATGCTGATCCCCCCGATTAGTTACACGCAAGACTTGCAACGTGATAAAAATGATACTGAGCCTGCGCAAGTGCATGTCCTGCGTGGTCCAAGACGGCCTATTTGTAAGCAAAAAAAAAAAAAATAGTAATGTTCAACAAATGCTAAAATTAGATGTCTGGTACTAGTTGTAAACATCAGAAGACAAAGCTAGATGTACTACTATTTTATTTCAAGCAATGGTAATATTTTCAGACTGGGATTTCACTAACCGCTCCAAAGAGCGACGGCTATACATCAACGTCACAAGCAGGTCCGGGAGGACGTCCCTCAGCTGCGAAATTTGCTCGCGATCCCTGAAACAAATCCGGCCTCCCCATTCAGACAGAAACGCGCATCGCTTATCTGCTGGGAAAAGGTGAGCGGAGTCCCTGAGAGAATTTTCATTCATGTGCGTCAAGGATGCCAGTAGTCGACGGCAAAATAAAAACATGGTTCGTAATAAAAACATGTAAATTTTGACTCCGGAAAGATTGCACTGTTTCATTTACTTTAGTTTTGTGTGGTGCTGAATTTACGTTCTGTGGAGGATTTCAATACTTTTTATTCTTTTATAATATTTTCTTTTTTAGTCGTGTATTATAATTATTTTCTATAATATATCATAATGTACTCTATAGTATTATAATGTTTATAAAATCTATTATAACTACTTATTAAAAAAACTAAAAATTCCCTAGTAGAACTAGATTAACTTGCATATATATTTATAACAAAAACAATTCAATATTATCTTTTGAATAGCAGAGTGCATTGCACATGTGTAGTACCTCATTCTGATCTTAAAACTATAGCAATGATATTCTCCCTGAAATATAGTAGTAAAAGAGAATGTAAGTACAAGAATGCAAGTTGCTTATAATTTACATATGTACAATAATCTTTGTACACTACAATATCTCTATGGACGTATGTATTACGAACCTGATATTTACATCAAAAGAGAGGTGTTGCAAAACTAGAAACAAATACATGCAGAACACACTCTTTGCAATTTGCAATTCCAGTGTAAATTGATCAATATTTTTTACTAACGAAACGTATGGAGCCGTTTTGACTATCAAGCGCTAAATTAATGAAATAATTCGTAGAAAATATCAGAAAGCTTTGTTAAAACAACTACGTGAGAGAGTTTCATAGTGCAACAAATAGTGAAGTTCAAATTGTGGGACCGGGAGAGGTGGCTCCAGGCATCAACTGATGTCACTGCAGTGTCTCTGATTGGGATGTCGTAGGGTCCGAGTCCCGACGGTAGCTGATGTATCGACACCGCCAGATAGCTAGGTCGAATCCTCTCGCTCTCTGGATGAGAATTCTACCGGCCGGCTGCTCTGATTGGTAGTTTTCCGTGGATACTCCGATTAATACTAAGTGAATGCCGGAGCAGTACTCTATCAAACGGGCCCTATCAAACGCGCGGTCTTTCCTTCCCATTTCCTGTCCTATCCCCACCCCTTACATACACTTGCACTTACATACACTACACTTGCCGGGAGACCGGTCGGGAGCTTAGAGCTTGTCCCGGATGGGGCGGTGCCCCGCTGGTGGAAGATACTTGATTCGGGAAACCCCGCTAGTCGACGGTAGGTCGGCGCCGGATCTCGCCATCCAGCGGGAAAGATCACCACCGCCTCCCGAGCAAAAACATGTACTATACTAATGGAACTAATGAACTTAGCTGTTGACGCTCCCGGAATCTCTAGTAATCAATCATTCCACATTGTTGCAGTAGCGACGTGAACGCGAGTAGAGGTGGGTCTGGTGCTGGAAAATCTGATCCACTGCTGTGTATTGTGATGGTTTATTCAGGATCTATTTTGTGACCATCACACAATGTAATAGACTCACGGTAGGAATGAGAAATTTGGAACATCATAACATCAAAACAAACAAACGAATTTCGAAATAGACGCGAGTAGCAGGAAATAACAGCGAGTAGAATAAAAGCAGTCTCAACCCAATATTTCCAAAACGCAATTTATGCAACTGTCAATAATTCATAGATTTTGCCGAAAATGGTACTAGTACAATATTTTTTACCGTCCCTTTATACACAGGAGGAGAAAAATTAAAGTAAAAATATGAAGCCGTTTATGAGAAAAAATAATTAGGATGAGATAAGACCAATAAAACAGACATACAAATTAACATGTATTGTACTACATTATAAACGCCTTGATCACAACGATATGAAATCTTGATTCACAACGTTTCGACCCTAGTGTGGGGACTGCTTCAGGTACTGAGTAACTCACAGAAAGTGTAGGTCAATCTCGGTATGGCCGTAATCTCGGTACCACCATATAAATAATTAGAAATTGTAGAAATTTCAGACGCAAATCGAAATAAATATGTGAAATCTACTCGCTTATTTAAAAAAATTGTACTTGACCTTTCTTAAAGAGCTAATTTTTTACAACAGACCTTGTCTAAGAAAAAGCTCTTCAATTTTGTAGTTTTGAAATGTTAACTTCTTGCAATTGTTGAAAAGACGGTGTGTTCGCCAAAAGTGAGACAAGCGCCATATTTTTTACCATCTCTTGATATATATGAGAAGAAAATTTAAAGAAAAAATGGGCTTGACCTCGCTCAAAATGTCACGACAACTTTTCATATTTTCAAAACATTGTACATGATCGTATTACAAGATATATCTTTCATGAACATATTTCTTTAGGGAAAAATCTCTATCTTAAATATTGTATTTGTAAGAAAGCGCTCTCAAAAAATTACATTTTCGTTGTTTCCGAAATATCAGGAATTTCAACGAACTTGAGACTTTCACCATTCTCTTAAGCGTCTTTTACGTTATTTGAGGATAAAGTTTAATAAACAATTTGGATAAATTTTGCAATTTTGTTAATAAAACTTTGGAAATTTTTCGTTAAAAAAATTTGGAGAAAATTTTGGTAATGGTCTTGAGGCTTCATGTAAAGTACCTCAAAATACAAATATCCGTTTGAAACTCCCTAAGCCTCGAGTTCGATCTCATCGATCGTGGAATATCAATTTTGGAGAAATTCGTCTTAACAGTTAAGCGCTAGCGTTCACCACAGACACACTGACAGACATACAGACGAGTAGACGAACTGACAGACATTTTGCCGTTAATCAATTTTTCAGTATCAAGATTCCACAAAACATGAATTTTGACTATATCACATCTTGGGGAAAGTAATTTTCTGTGTATACGAGGAACAGTGTATATTCACTATTTCGTTACCTGGGCCAGATAATAAGATTTATTTTGAGCGCACGATTACAATACTTTCTCTTCATATTTTCGTAAGGACGAGAAAGTAAATTGTAAGGCAAATTTATTGATGATACATTTTAAAACAGTGGAACGTCTGTATCATCATTGCATAAAAGTAAATAAAATGTTTGAATCATTTAGAAGTTTAAATATGTATTTTAGGGTCAATCTTTTAGTGGGACCCACTGCATAATTTTAGATTTGAAGAGGGATAAGTTTTTCTTCTGTCCATGGGGGAGGGGGGAGGGATATGGTCGAGGGTGAGGGTAAGGGAGGGTGGTGCAAAATGAAAGGGCTGACAAGCGAACGCGGTGTCGCGCTGTGGCGAGTGTCGGGGTAGGCGGCGGAGAGGGGCGGGGCGGGCGGATATGCAGAGAAGGGCGGCAGCAGCCCGATGCATTATGCAGCTCCACTCGAGCCAAGTGCGCGCGGCTTGCCAGCCCCCCTCCCTTGCCTGCCCCTCCCCCCCCCCGCCGTGCGGCGGGCGCTGCGAAGGGGCAGGTGCGCCGACACAGGTCGCCGCCGAGACGCCCGGCCCTTCTCTGGGCCCCGCCCCGACCCGCCCCGACCCGCCCCGCGCCGCCCGGCCCCACGCTTCCCCCGCCCTGCCCCGCCCCGTCCGGCCCTCCCCTCCCCGCCCTGCACCGCCCCGCCCGGCCCTCCCCTACCCGCTCCGCCCCGTCCCGTCCCTCCCCACCCAACGCTGCCCCGCCCCGCCCCACGTCACCCCGCCCCACCCCACGCCGCCCCGCCCCGCCTCGCCCCACCCTGCCCGCCCTGCAACACCCTACCCTCCCCGCCCCGCTCCACACCACCCTCTCCGTCCGCCCCGTGCCGCCCGGCCCCACGCTTCCCCGTCCCGCTTCGCCCTGCCCCACCCCGTCCGGCCCTTCCCTCCCCGCCCCGTCCTGTCCGTCCCTGCCTGCCCCACGCCGCCCCGCCCTACCCCACCCCACGCCGCCCCTCCCCGCTCCACGCCACCCCGCCCCGCCACCCCACCCCGCCACCCCGCGCCGCCACCCCGCCTCGCCCCACCCCTCCCCGTCCCTTCCCTCTCTGCCCCGTCCCGCCCCACGCCACGCCACCCTACGCCACGCCGCGCCGCGCCGCGCCGCGCCGCGCAGCGCTGAGCCAAAGCGAATTTTGGAGCCGCTGCTAATGGAAAGCAGGTGACGCACGCACCCCGCGCGTTAGTGCATGTAGTTGCGACGCCGCCGCCATTGAAGCTACGTAGGCAGCACGGTTCTGAACCTGAACGGCGGGGAACGAAGACCTTTCACGACTCATGCGCGAAATTTTGATTGACACCTTTATGCCTACCCTACCGCTAAATGGTATACATACGAAGCAGGCAGTGGTGAATCCTGAACATTATTTTAAGTATACCGCACTTTACGGAAGCTACCTCTACCGTTGTCTTTTATTTTGAGTTTTTCTGCAATCCCAATACTATGAAATTCCATCGTTAATGATTGTTCAATAAGAAAATTGCACTAACTTTTGGCTTCTTTAACACACTCCATTTTCACAAAAACTCGAGAGAAGCGTTACTTACGAACGACCAGAGGATGTCTGTTCGTCGCAATATTTTGCGGTGCCTACTGACCGTCGAGACGCGTTTCCTGCCCTCTCCCCGCCCTTGAAACATGACGAGCCCTAGGTTATCGCGGCTGGCATGCGGTGCCTTTCCCTGCGCTAGGGATTTCTCTGGACAGCTTTAAGAACTGATTGAAACTTCTCACTCTAACGCACTTCATAGCGCTTAGGGATGCAGAAGACTGACTGGCTCTCGGTACTAAAACATTTATTTTTTCACATCTATTTTAAAGCTTTCAAAATCTCAATAACTTTTTAGAGGATTACCAAACTTACGAAATATTTCTTATTCACTTCGAATTACTAGGTATACCGGTGGTATACGCGGTGCATCGGAGAATTCGCCACTGGTACCAGCGTATTCATCTACAGACCTGGCATATTGTACTAGATACAATAAAGCTCTCTATCAATTCCTATCCTTCTTTAATACAATGCTCCTTTTCTCTTACAACAGAAATCTCGTAGAATCAGTCAAGTTTCTCCTAGGTGACGTCTGAGAGCATCATTGTATTGTAAATAAGCTTGGCCAAGTTGTACACTCTGGGACACAGTTCTTAGATTTGACGGTACCCATCCATTGCTGCTGGCTAGTCTCCATTACCCCTACTGAAATTTGATTGTTTTGAGTTTCCGGGCTGTCAACTACTACAGTCATTAGTGCATGTATTACGTGTAGGTGCAAATTGAATCCCGAGAGTTGGAGGATATCTTCCCCGCCGAAACGTGGCCACCTATGGCGATCCACACCGACCTACAATTCGATTTGTGGGGTTTCCCCCTTAAGATATCTGCGTCAGCAGGGTTCCGCTCTATCCGGGAGAAGATTTTTAGCTCGCGACTGTTGACACATGTTCGGTAGAGTATTGCTTGTGTGTGTAAGAGAAGAGGAGGTGACAAGATTAACCCTTCAGAAGTCGCGTGGATAACTTTTGTAATCCTATCGTATTCATTCGCGGTTTTCAGCGAGAGTTGACAAACCTTTGACACAGACTTTTTAGTACCTTTCGTAGAAGGCTTCAGCTATCGAATTATAGCAAAATATGACTTAAGTGATAATTGCTGCACTAGTTACAAGTGCCGGAAACAGCTTGGATTACAATGGTAATCCATGCGACCACTCGCGTTTCAGATTCTGACCTAAGCTGATAACATGAATATCGCTGCAATCGATGTTCTGAATGTTTATCCAAAGTACTGCAGTAGAGAAAAGTTGACCAGAACGGTATTACTAAAGGATCTTGAACTGTTCTTTATGAAATCAGAAATGAGAAAGACAATTGAGAGAAAATCTGTGATGACAGCGATAAGAACACGCGGGAGACTTCTGCTGGGATTCTGAGAAGCAGCCGAGGGTTCAGCAGAGTCATTAAAGGGCAGTGTGAGATGTTATCTCTGCGGACGTCTAAGAAACAAGTTCACTCGGCATTACTGCGAAAATTGTGACCGGTGTGTGTGCAACATTAAGAAAATCTATGAGATATTCGCCTGATTTTGACATTGAAACGCACTGAGACCAGAGGCTCCAGATGTTTAACCAATTTTGTCATACTGCTTTATTTAATAATCGTGATGCAAACTGTAACAAATGCACAACACATAAAGAACACAAGAATTTTCAAAAACAAATATCTACGTACATGAATTTCACTATATTTGTTAAAAGGCATAATACATGCATTTTTGTGTAGCATTTCATAGAATTGGTAATATGTCTACGTTCTAATAAATTATTTAGTATTTTGTAAATATTGTGTGTTTCAGATACCATTACTTGTCAATATTTGAACCAAAAGACGATTTGTTTGTAAAATATTGTTAATACGAATTTTTGTAATGGATGACAATTGTAATCCACGCAACCACTCGCGTTCCAATTCTGAGCGCGACCACTGAAGGGTTAAGGAAAGAAAGATCAAGGGCGGTTCCTTACCCGTTTGATGCCGTACTGCTCCGACATTCGCCTTATAATTAGAGGATAATCTACAGAAAACTATCTATGAGATCAACTGGCCTCTAGAACTCCCATCCAGTTAGAAGACAAATTCGATTTTGCTATCTAACTGGTGTCAAAAATGCACAACCGTCGGGAATCGAAGCGAAGAACTTCATGATTAGGGACACCGTAATTGGGCAACAGCTGTTGCTCTGAGTCTCCCAAGCCATCCACTTTTAACTTTCTCGCTACTGCGTCCGTAGTAGAGAGATAGTTATGTAATGCTATGAGAAAAAAGGCGAATTTTCAGCATGGGCAAATCTAGGTGCCAAATTTAGAGAAAAAAATCCTCCAACATATGCTGTAGGATTAATCCAGGTTTTGTGGGTCCTTCATGCCGAAAAATCGAATGACAGTAAAACGTCTGTCTGTCCGTCTGTGTGTCCATCTGTGAACAACGCTAGCGGCTAAACCGTTCAGCTGATTTTTTCCAAAATTGATGTTCTCCAATTGATCTGACTGATGTCGCGGCCCCTTGAATTTGAAACCGATTTGTTAATTTTGGGTGTACTTTACATGAAGCCCCTGGGACAATTTCCAACTTTTCAAAAAAATAGATCCATCATTTTTTGATTAAATTATGTTCTTGGAAAGTGGGAAGGACGTTTAAAAGAATGGTGCAGTTCTCATGTGTGTTAGAAACTCTGATTTTTAGAAAATTGCAGTAATTCACAATTTTTCGGCGTCTTCCTACATCTACAATTATGAAGATGCATATTGTAAAAATTCAATTGTTTTCCTACTATATGCATGTATTGTTAAATCGTAACGGAAAATTCTTAATTACGCCCATATGTTGTCATTATAACACTATTAAAAGATATCGATCCCTTCCTAGAAAAAAATTCTAACAGAAAACTGCGTCCTGCAAACAAGTCGTAGAGTTGAGAATTCTGTTGGCGATGGCTTCCATATTACGATTCCTTTCTTCCGAGATTTATCTTGCACTGCTGAGTGCGAATGATCTTAATGATGAGATGAGGGAGAAATGATGCATGCCCCGTCAGTCCACAACAGATTTTACGTGAAATGGGTGGCCCTGAGATACACGTCTCCCGTGAAGGGTGATTTAAATTGGAATTGCGTTGGTGCACAATTCAATCCAATGCAGTGCGCATTAATACACTGGAGATCCGCTAATGCAAACTAATTAAAATCAGAGCAGAACTGCAAATTGTTGAATGAACTAGGAATGTTTCTTTCACCCGCATGTCTACTACTGCCTCAGTTTATGATGCATAGGGGCAGTTTTGCAACATCCGATCATCTCAAATCACAACAGAAAAACAAATAAACCAGAATTAGCAAAGAAAATTAATTGCTGAATTGTTGAACAGAGGTAACGTCCTTGGCAGTGGTTCCGCAGATCAAACCGTTTTCCTCTTCCTATTCGTCGTCTACTTTTTGTGCCAATATTGACGGTGTTCAAATTATTAGACTAAAACTGCATGTGTTATCGTGTGTATCAAAGATGCATGTATTATCCAATTATTTTTTGTTATTAGCTTAAATAAGGATATACCTTGAGGGGATGTAGAGATAAAACCCTATGCTTGATGTTTAGCATTTAAGTCACTTATTAATAATGATTTGTAGTTAGAAGTTCCACTTGATTTTTTAATAACATTAAAAAAATATGCAACCTCTATACTTAGCAGTGTGAAATTCTAAACAATTTACACAGTGAGGATTAGAATTTTTAGGTTTATTACAATTGGTTTCAAGATGTTCATTTAAACAACGCAGACATCGAGGTTCTAATTTGCAATTTGCTTGTGTGTGATTAAAATTTTGGCAATTTTTACTTTGGTTAGAATTTTTGTTTTCATACGAAATTTTATTGAAAGAATACTGTTAAATAATTTTGTTATTTTAATTATTTCTCTACTTCGTGCGTTTTCGGTTAATTCAATAGCAAATATATCAATTTCTTAAGATCTTTTACTATATAAACGATGATCTAATAAGATTTGAAAGGTTTTAGCAAGTTAAGGCTTATTTTTTTTATTTGTCTAAGGTACGGAGATATCGTATATAATTGCTGATGATGTTTTTCGCGTTGGGTCGCGATACGTGAAATGTTAATAGGAGGAATAGAGATATTAATTGGAGGAAGTTTGTATACAACTTTCAGGATTATTAATGTTAGAATCATCATGAACTTCCTCTAGGGGTTGAAACGGATTGTGCGAAGTGGATAAATTGTACTTTACTTGAGGAGTTCAATCATTCTCCAACCCTCGTTTTCGTTTTGATTGAATATGATCTTTATAGTATGAAACACATTCACTAGAATGAAGATCACTAGCTTGCAAGGGGTAAAGAATGTCATCAGATGTGTCCAGTAGATTAGAACCTGGTTGGATCGATGGAATTACTGGAATATTTTGAAGACTCGAATGTAAGTCTTGTGGATGTTGAGGAAGGTTTTGGTATTCCATTGTTTGAAATGTATTTAATGTTTAAGGATAAACATAATTGGAATCTTGATTAACTGAAATATCACTAAACGTCTTGCAGATATTGAGTAACGAGTTGCCACGCAGGGCAACTTGAAATGTCCATTAACACTTTTAACACATTATTTAAATACAATTATTATTTCAGTCAATAATATAGTTTGTTAGACTTCAGAAGAGAAAAAATTGTCTCATGAAGATTTGTATTTCATTCAATATCAATAATTTCTCACTGATAGACAAAGTCTCCGAGCCAGTAGTTAATTAATAAATAGCCAAGTTCAGTCTTGGAACTCGTCTCTTGTCTCCTTTACATAACGTGAATCTAATCTCGTGATATTACGTAATAGGCCTTCTTCGTTTTTGTTGGTAAACCTAGAAATCATTTTCTAGATATACCTTTCCACTCAATTATCTAAAGATAATCGTAAGTGTATCAATTGTCTTCCTTCAATTTTGCGGGGGAAGTTTATCTTATGTGTAGTGGAGTTTCATAGTAATTATGGATCTTCTCATGAGGGTACCCATATACAGAACTCGAGCATTGCGAACTCGCAAACTCCTCAATAGAACTAAACGTCACAATATAATACAGAAAGAAATTGAAGGTAATTTTTCTGTACTCAATTTCCTAATTTTCTTTTTGTCATAAAAAAATTAACTCCATTTCTCAAATTTAATTGAATTACTTTCCTTTTAAATGCCTTTAAAATAAAATACGATATCGATATAACTGAAGATTACATTAAAAGGATCGTTCGTCTACATACCTTCACCCTGAAATAAATTAAGCCGAAGAACTTTATGACAATTTCCTTCGACATCAAAAGTTCAGATTATCTTTCAGCGCGTGATTTAATTACCTCTTTTCCTGTCCCAGTCTATGGGTGAAAGTCATAGAAGATTCGTCAACAATTTTCAACTCTTATATGACAGTGTAATGTGAAAATGAAATGAAATTTGAAAGAATCGAGATATAATTACATCGCAAATTTTTCTCATGTAGAGTATGTTGTCTGAATGTTTCCCAGTAAAGATTCTGCCATTTAAACAAGTTGTTTTACAACAGCATATAATTTCGTGCATTATTTCTAACTGATCCGCTATATTAAACTACTATAAAACAAGCATACGTGTTTTCAACCAGTAAACATTGGTTTCCGCACCAACTCAAATTCTCAAATCCTCCGAGTATACACATCGATTACCTTATCTCTATGCTATGTAAACGCTGTAAGTTTTGAACTTGAACCGACGCTTAAAAATTTTATTGTCTCGAAATTGTCCCTTTTCAAAAATATTGTACCTGAACTTGTTTAGAGAGCTTTTATTTTAGAATGGACTCTGCTTAAGGCAAAAATCGCGCAAATATTTTGTAGTTTTGAAATGTTCATTTTTTGCAATTTTCGAAACGGAGGGTTATTTGAAAATAAGACTAGCGCAATATTTCTTACCGTCCATTGTTACATGCCAGGAGAAAATTTAATGAAAAAATTTTGAGCGGTTATTGAAAAATTCTTTTTTAGAAATTGCATAAATTTCAAGCAGATATTAGGCAAAATCTAATGTTTCCTTAAAAAAAATTGTTCATGACATGCTTTAAAGAACTGATTCTTTTTTGAATGGACTTTGTTCAAGACAAAAATCTTTATCTCCAATTTGGTGTTTGGCTTTTTGCAATTTCCGAAAATCGGCGAGTTCCCTGAAAATGGGACTAGCACAGTATGTTTTACCGTTCTTTGATACATATGACTAAATTGAGTAGTTTTTGAGAGAAAAATGTTTCAAGAATTAACATTTGCCTACACTTCCAGCAAAATTACACAGAAACTATTCATCCTTCATAATCATTTAACATAACCTTGTTTCATGATCTGCCTTTAAATAACAGATTTCATTAGGAAAAAAATCTCTTCTTCAATATTTTAGTTGTGCGGAGAAAATACTCTTGAAACAGGAATTTTAGCAAACATGACATCTGCATCATTCTCTCGAGGTCCGAGGAGAAAATAATTTTTTCAGTTTAATTAAAAACACAGCCATTTTTTGAGATACTTTTGAAAATCTTTTTAAGGCGTCACGTAAAGTACCTTCAAATATCAAAATGTCCCAAAGCTTTGCGTTCGTTCAGATTTATTGGGAATATCAATTTTGGAGAAAATCGGCTGAACAGTTCGGGTGCAAGAGTTGACTGTAGACGAACATACAGACGTTTCGCCCTCAATCGATTTTCCGATATCAAGGACCCACAAAACAGGAGTTGTAGCTGATTTCGTGGGCTTCCGCGGGCGGAGTCATTTGATACTCGGCTGTTCGGAATGAGCCGCGTGACAGTCAGCCATCATGTTGTGGCCTTCTTCCGAGCTATACTGCTGTATAGTCAGGGCAACAACAGAGTTGTAACTTCCCTCTAAAATCTCAGTTTCTGTAGCTCTGTGCCAAGGAGTAGCTCCGGCAGGCGGAGTTTGCTAGTTACAGTGAATGGAACAATTAAGGGAAGGACATAAAAATGTCAGTCTCAATAGCCCTTCAAGCTTCCGTAAATCGACTTGAAATAAAGTATAAATTAAAGGATAAGATTGAGAAACCACGACGAGATGTGAAAAACGGTTTTTGAGAACTTATGATACGCTTTTTTGATATTTCCAAACTGCCCTTGGGAACATTTTACTCTTTTGAGGATGAATACAAACCCTGATTGTTGACGGTAGAATTACATGGTTGCGGATTGTTCAGCTGTCAACTACGAGTCTCTGAGGAGCAGATGGTCGCGTGAATAAATGATGACTGAAAGTGAATGATAATCGAGTTACTATGAATTAAACGGAAAGTGGGGAGGCAGGTGAAAACGTGCCATTTTCCCCGTCACAAATTCCACACGCTGCGCCCGCCGCCCCGCCGCCCCCGCCGCCCCCGCCGCCCCCGCCGTCCCCGCCGAACAAATGTTTGGAGTTTTTGTACTATGCAAATACAATAAAGCGGATAGATGAAAATACGAGCTTTGTATGGACCAACATGCATATTTCAGTATTCTATCATTCCGTGAAATCTTATTTTTTTCTTCTTTTTCATTGTATTATAGTCGATAAATCTAATTTTACATCAGTGAATGCCGTTATCTTGATAGCAAATTAAATAACTAGTGAGATAATGATAAATCAGAGTAATAATGTAAATACACGAAACATAAACTATCTACCAGCAATGTATTCATGCAAAATCTCTTACATTGGGAAACCGATCCTTTCCCATTTTCCCATACATCCGTATCACGGGAAGAGTATATAAAAAGATAGGAATATTGTGATGCAGGTTATGGTAAGTGATCCCTGCAGTTCGAAAACAATTAGCTCGATGCGCAACTGGAGTTACACCCACAACCAGACCCAACTAGGCCTTTCCGCTTGACATTGACACTTGACTTCGCGAAGTCTCTCGAAGTCTTTCAAGAGCAAACACTTCAAGGAGAAGAATCATTCTCGCCAAATGATGAAATTAGTCGTATGAAACCGCTTTGTAACCTTTTTTAAAGTCTACAATTCTAAAAACGTTGTCAATTACGAAGAAGGAAAACAGAAAAAATCACGATTATTGTGTTCTAACAACTTTATGTATGTTGTATTACTGTACTATTGTATTCTAACAACCATATGACAATCCAGTTTACAAAATTGTAATGTAGCAACCAAGTTCACAGTTATCCAAGGTGATATACAATGTCGTAGCGAGAACGTCGATACCAGTAGAAGTTCCAAACTCGAGCAAGAGTTTTTAGGATAGCCAGGAGAAGAAATATAAATATAGAAGCAGCGGTCGAATCAATCACAATAAATTGTCGCATGCTACTAACAATGAGTCGGGTAAATTCCGAGACCTGCTAAAGCCTGGTCCACGTCGGTCCTCGTCAGGATTTTCGACACTAGCTTTCCAGCGAGGTCGAATTCAGCTGCTGTCTGGAGGAGAATTCTAGCGGCCAGCTGCTCTGATCGGTAGTTTTCCGTGATTTCTCCGATCAACAAAACTAATACTGTTTAGGTGATACTGTCACACAATTGTGGTGTGTGTTGATTCCCACTTCTTATCATTATCATCACCTGCATTATCATCTTCTGGTGACCATTCTTCATCTCAAACATAACATTTGTACACCTTTGCCCTTCATAAATGAAAGTACGTCAATTATTTTTGTAATAAAATTTCAACTCAACATGAATTATGATAAACAGTAATTAATTCTAATTATACAGCGAATAATCAAACAAAATGAATAACATTTACTTTCTTAATCTTCTCTCCATCGCCTAAGCAACGTTTTATTTACCAGCAAATCTTTATATTTTCAACTTACTCTACACAATAAGAAATACAATATTAAAGGACAACCCTAAAAGTTACAAAAACTACAACGGAAATAAAACACAAATTCCCATTTCAATCTTACAAAAATTATTCAAAACCATTCCGACTCCCTCTTGGAAAGTGATTTGTGCTCAAACTCGTTCGTGACTGTATCGACCGCTAACACAATAAAAAATTCTCTTATAATTCCTTTGTTTACCATACTTGCATCTCTTTTCAAAAATCTCTTTCTCTCTAAACCGTGATTTATAAATTATTATTCGTAATTCTTCCTCTATTGGTTCTCCACTAACTGTTGACTAACAAAGAATATCTGCCTAATATATATCGATTAACCCTTCTGGAGTTTTTTCTATTTTCGTATATATTTATTATTGAAACATTGATCCGATATAATACAACATGAACTATCATAATTCAGTTTTTTAAGCACGGCGCCACGACCAGATAATAAATAATAAATAATCTCTTCACAAAGTTAATATACATTGTCATAAGCTTGTGAAAAGATAATATCCAAACATTATTTTTGCACATTTAATAATAATTTAAATAAACGAAATATATGACTAATTACACAAAACTGGAATGCAATTAATTACTACGACAGTCATATTAAGCATTTCAATTAGAAAATCAATTTATCATCAATGAATTATGAGATGATACAAAAAAATTGACAAACTACTGCATTCAATAAATCTGAGCGATGTTTGGACATAAATCATGAAATATGCATGCTCTGGTGTACACACCAACTGAATAAATGGATGTCTGCGAACCATCAATTAATAGCTCCAATTTTGAAGGCTGTGATCTCTGTGAATTGCATTAGCGTTACTTTGGTAATCTGAAACATTCAGATTGGAGTAGCAGAATAATGAATAAAATTTTAGTCAATAGCTTATATACAGTACCGATTCCCTAGATGATTTTGAAACGGAACATTAGGACTAAGTGATTTCCCTATGAATTCGGCACACTGTCCTTGTACCTGATTACACAAAAATATCTTTAATAATGTTATTTTGCGATATTATGCATTGTTAGCAGTTTTCTGGTTTTTTGATCCATCATTCGGATTTCTAAAATCTAGAATTGGTCTAGTTGAGACGATTTGATCAATGGTTTCAATCTGTTCCTGGATTTGATTGATTGATTGATTTTTTCGTGATTCCGGGCGAATCAACTGCTTTGGTCATTAGTCCCGTTAGTGTAGTGCATGTTTTTCTCGGGGAAATGACGGTGATCTTCCCCCACTGCATGGCGAGATCCGGCGCCGACCTACCGTTGGCTAGTAGGGTTTCCCCCTAACCAGGACACTCCCACCAGCGGGGCACCGCCCCAACCGGAACAAGCTTTAAGCTTCCGACCGGTCTCCCGGAATATGTGGTAGTGTAGTGCATGTTAGTGTAAGTGTGTGTGTAAGGGGAGAGGATAGGACAAGGATGAGGAAGGACAGATCGCGCGCGGTCCGTTTGGTAGGGTACTGCTCCGGCATTCGCCTGGTGTTGATCGGAGAAACCACGGAAAACTACCGATCAGAGCAGCCGGCCGCTAGAATTCTCCTCCAGACAGCGACTGAATTCGACCTAGCTGAAAAGCTAGTGTCGAAAATCCTGCCACCGGAAGAACCTAGGACCTCCGGTCAGAGGCGCTGCAGTGACATCAGTTGATGCTCTGAGCTACCGCTCCCAGTCTGTTCCTTGGAAAATGCGGCATTTATCATCTTGGGAAAGTTTGAGAATCGCTTATAAATAATGAGTTCTCACAACGCCTTATATATGGGAGCTATTAAAACTGCTTCGATTCTGGCTTCATTCTTTCCCTTTAAGCCATATAAATGATCGATCTTTATTGATATGCATTTTATCCATTCTTTTCAGATACTGTCCATGGAGTTCTTTTTCTAGATGACTTCTTTAACATATATTTTGTATTTCATGTTAAGTAGCATCAGAAGTTCAGTGTCGCTGTTATTTTCATAGTCTTGTTTGCAATGCTTCCTTACTACACGTACAATCCCTCCGTTTCCCATTTTTCGGTCAGATTTGACCTTCGTTCCCATTACTAAACTCTACGGGATTCACGTACCGTTGAAGACACCCTCCTTAGATAGCCAATACGAGGTTCGGGCCCTCCACTCTAATAATAAGTGGCTTGGTGTGCAAACCCAGTTTCTCTCCCGTGCCTCCAAGGGTCAGATAACAGGAAGTCCAAGAGTTCATGACCCTTCCATCTCTACTTAATTCACACTCTACTCTGGAGTACTTTTTCCTCATCCCTCAATCGATTCAGCATGAAAGTCTCGACCAGAAAACAAGGCCATCGCCGACATAGCTCAGGTTCAAGGGAGTACTCGAGCCCACCACCAACTAAAATTTCGTCTATTCCTTACGTTGTTACATGTCCTCAAGTCTCCGTCCTCGTCCTCGTCATCATTAATATGTTGTTGGTTATTCGTTTATTCTTTCTTAATGACGATAAGATGACGAATCGTTGAATTTCAATTAGACCGATCAGAAAAGTTAAACAAGATATAAAAAAGCAATTGAATTATGAAAATTGGAAGCTTTTTATTTGTGTTAATTTTTTTAGAACAAAATATTCATTACTTTTGAAAATAATGAACAGTTTATATGTTTGTACATTGTTTATGTGTTTCTGAAAGGCAAATTCTTGCATATATTATTTTTCAAATGAACTTTTTGAGTGCTTATTGCGGTTTCAGCCATCTTCGAAACATCGAATACGTTTATCAGACAAAATATGTTTAAAATTGTCTTAAGAGCTTATTTTCGAAGCTTCATTGTTTCCTCCCTGGATACTCATATATATATATATATATATATATATATATATATATATATATATATATATATATATATATGTGTGTGTGTGTGTGTGTGTGATCGCTAAGGCGATCATCCTTTAGGTGGGCATGCATTTTCTCAGCCGAGTTGATAGGAGGTAAAACGGTGCCAAGGCGAGCGCTCATCTCCGACGGCGCGTCGTGCCAACTTCGCACGTTCCTGTCCGCACGGGGGACGTGCGAAAGGCGGCGGTGCGGCGCAGGCGAACCCTGACATGCGGCGGAAGCCTTATCGCCTGCCAGCTCCCCCCCCCCCCCCTCCCTCCACCTCCCTTTCCATCCCTCCCCTCTACCCGATCCCTTCTCCCTCCCGCACCCTCACCACTCCGCGACGCGCGGGCGCACAGCCTCTCAACTTCGCAGGCACAGCCGGGCTCTTCCCGATCTGCTTTCCCACTCGCGCGTGGACGCGCAGCAAAGTGCAGCATCCGCCTTGGGGACGTCGGGGCCACGGATGGGAGACTGTGATGGCAGGAAAATGAGGGTTTTTACTCTATGGAAATCGTGAGCTATTTCGCGCTGTTAGGGAACCGTGGAGACTAACGTTTCACGGGACACTATATAAGGCAATGAAGCTTACACAGTAGGGGTTACCATTTCATAGAGCAACCTCAGTTCGGTTGGAGATCAAAATTGTTTAAATTATATGAATGACCTAAATAAAGGTTTTTTCCATGGTGGTCATGAGGCGAGAGCTCCAAATGAGAAGGGAGTAGATTCTTTCTCCGTAGATTATACACGGAAGTTCGTATACCAATGAATTCATACCCCCTGACTCTTCTAATAATATAACAATTGGGAGCAATAGAAGCAAACGACGCTAAACTTAAGTCCTCAAGGCATTTCAGGGAGTAGCAAGTGATCATACACATAAAAAATACATATTTATTAACATTCTAATAAACTGTTCAATATTTACACACATTTCTAGTTAATAAGTTAACATTATATAACAAATAGCGAGCCCATGCGAGCACCCTCACATAATAAAACTCTCCCTCTTTCTTATTCTTTCTTTCTTTACTAAGGGGTAAAGTTGTAAACAAAACGTGTTTATTTTTTTAAAGAAAGATATAAACATATTTTAAAAAATAGGTATAAAGATAATTTTCAAAGGATTTCACAGTATCAAATAAAAAGCAAATTGATACTTGAAACAAATTTAATCAATTTCTTTTCAGTGTTACATACAGATGTTCTTGGAACAATTCACAAAACTTCACAACAAACCTTAAATGTAACATTTGAAGCAATTATATAATCTTCTTATACACTTTGCGTTCCGTTTTCTTTGAGTCACAAATATACGTATTAAATAAGCATTTGGCTCTTGAGGAAGCTACATAAAGTTGTCCATGCAAAAACACAGGATCGGGCGAGTACAATAATAATATTTGCAATGTTTGAAGTTGAAATTGCATTGCAATGAAGTATTGAGAAGCGCAAACCAGCAAAACTGTAATAAAGAAGACCCCATCTGTAGGTTACGGCATGAGGTACGCTTCTTTGTGGCGTCAACTCATAATTCCAGATTTTAAGGTCCTAGAATCCATAATTTTAAAGTTATATAACTCTATAGATATTAACACTTGTGCCCCTGTGTTGCGGGTTGCATTTGGCATGAATATTTAGATGCACTTTCTTTCAACAAATCCGTCCTATTTTTAAGTTATAAAAGCAGTTCATTAAGTCTCCATCAAATATTTCTTCAGAATTTATAAAAAATTGCGTATGAGAACCATAATGATTATTAAGTTCTCTATTTTGTCAAATAAAATGTTTCCAATTCAAATGATGCTCCATAATCTTGGCATAAAATTATACATTCCAGATGGAATTTACTTACGTTACAACTAACCTTGACAATATTTTCACACCACTCTCCAGTAATTTATTTCTGACATTTTTTCCTCACGGTGTATGTCCCCTGATTGGACAGTACACTAGAATATTGCCTTACAAAGCAACATGAATTAAATATTCAAAATATTTATACTGTTCAAGCAAAAAAAATATTCTTCTACTGCTGTCTAAAAATATTTCCTCCCTCTTCCAGAATATTTCCTCCCTCTCCAATTCTATTACTCAGCTGTATTCGTTGCCCTGCCAACATTGCTGCCCGACCTCTAACGTTTCCCTATGCTCTGACCTCCTGGCCCGTTCTCTCGTAACGGTAGAATTGATTGAGAGATTCGTGATTCCGGGAGCGTCAACTAAGAAAATCATTAATCCAGTATGCGTAGTCCGTGCTTTTATTGCGCGTGATGGCGGTGATAGTCGCCCGCTGGACAGCAAGATTCGGCGCCATCTAGTTTGCAGGATTTTCTCCAACCAGTTATCTACCACCACAAAGAGACGTCTCCAGCTGATACAAGCTCTAAGCTCACGAATGGTCACCCGACTTGTGATTGATTTTTTCGTGTTTCCGGGAGCGTCAACTGCTTTGGTCATTTGTCCCGTGAGTGTAGTGCATGTTTTTTCTCGGGAGATGGCGGTGATCTTCCCCCGCTGGATGGCGAGATCCGGCGCCGACCTCCCGTCGGCTAGTGGGGTTTCCCCCTAACCAGGACTTTCCCACCGGATGAATTCCTTATTTTTACGTGGTGAGACTCAGGTCATGAGGCCCGCTCGTCCGTCTGACCACGCAAATTTCGTAACGCTTCTTTCGCTTACTAGGGGAGAAAGAATGTATTACTTGGGAAGCGAAACAGGCAATTTGAATTTAGGTCAGAGGCTTCATTTAGTCTTGAGGATCTTTTACCTGCAGTAAATGTACTAATATGGAACAGCCGGCTTTACTTCCCCTCCGAAGGAAGGCGTACGAAGGATTTTTTCGCCCTTGAAAATCCACGGCTTCGATCGGCTTTGATCCCGCGAACTTGGGTATAACAGCCCAATACGCTAACCGTTACAACATCGCCGCCGCTCCATCGCGATCCACCCCAGCCGGGACAAGCTCTAAGCTCCCGATCGATCTCCCGACATGTGTGGTAGTGTAGTGCATGTTAGTGTAAGTGTGTGTGTGTAAGGGGAGAAATTAGGACAAGGAAGAGGAAGGAAAGATCGCGAGAGGTCCGTGGCCTATTTGTTAGGGTACTGCTCCGGCCTTTGCCTGGTGTTGAAGAGACCAGGGAAAACTACCGATCAGAGCAGCCGGCCGCAAGAATTCTCCTCCAGACAGCGACTGAATTCGACCTAGCTGAAAAGCTAGTGTCAAAAATGCCGCCGTCAGAACTCAAACCTAGGACCTCTCGGTCAGAGGAGCTGCAGTGACATCAGTTGATGCACTGAGCTACCGCTCCCGGTCTGGAGGGAGAGAGCCGTACGAAGTCCCGAAATGTGCGGTAGTGTAGCGCTCGTGAGTTAATTGTAAGTAGGGATAGGACAAAAATGAGGAAAGAAAGATCGCACGCTATCCGTGGACCGTTTGGTAGTGTGCTGCTCCTGGATTCGCCTCTTGTTCATTGGAGAAACAGCGAAATCAGAGTAATCGACCTCTGGGATTCTCCTCCAGACAGTGGCTGAATTCGACCTAGCAATCTAGTTAGTGTCAAAGATCCTGTCACCATCGGGACACGGACCTCCCCGTCAGTGGCACTGTATCTGCTGATGCCCTGAGCCACCCTTGTCGGTGCAACAATATAATATTTCTACAAGATTGTTTCATAATTTTCGAGAATCAATGCAATAAAATGTTCAATATTTTTAATAAAATTGTTGAGAGTTCTCTTTGAACTCCTGACAAACGTTTGAAACAACGATGCCTGCAACAACGGATTTGCAGCTATCCGGAACCGACAGCAGTCGACAATTTCTTGAATGATATTCTATTTTTGCTATTCAGGTCTTAGATTCTACCTTGATCTTCCCGGATTCAATCAGAAGATATTTCTTTGTTCCCGCTGCCAGTCACATTTATCTTCTTCGCCACAAGCCGTTTCTCTTTGCTTTCTTTTATTATTTTCTAAACAAATACTTTACGTACTTTTACTTTCCAAATAACGTCCACGAAAAATAGTTTTTTGCAGTCAAAAATTAAAGCTAAAAGTTTAATCCAGAGACAAGGATGAACTGAAAAATAAACTAGTGGTGCTCCCAAAGCACATACTTTCTCGCATTATTTCTAAATGATAGGCCAACAAAAGTGTTTTCAATCACAAACTTTTTTCCGCTCCGAGACCTGATTTCAGATCTTCAAATTTAGCTTGTAGGCACGCATATCACTACGTCACACAAGAGCCATATGAATCGAACTCGGGTAGAGGCATAAAAAGGTAAATGCCTGACTTATTTAAAAAGCTCTCAAAAAATCAAAATATCCGTTAGAAACTCCCAAAGCCTCCAGTCCGTTCAATATCAATTTTGGAGAAAATCAGCTGAACGCTTTAGGAGCTACAGTTGTCCCCGTACGGACAGTTGTTATGTTGATACGTTGATTGATAAATTGATTGATTGTGATTCGGAGCGCGCCGACGCCTAAGATCATGTGTCCCGTCAGTCTGGTAAAGGTTTTTGCTCGGGAGGCAGCAATGATCTTCTCGCCCTGGATGGCTAAAACCATTTCCGACCTACAGTCGGTTAGCGGGATTTTCTCCAACCAGGTGCCTCCCACCAAAAGGTTATCCTCCAAGTCGGGACAAGCTCTAAAATCCCGGCCGGTCTCCCAACATGTGTGGTAGTGTGGTGTATCTGAGTGTATGTAAGTACAGGGTAGGATAGAATAAAGAATGGGAAGAAAAGATCTCACGCGGTCCGTTTGGTAGGGTATTGCCTGGCCATGCCTGATGCTGATCAGAGAAACCACAGAAAGCTACCGATCAAAGCAGCCAGCCGGTAGAATTATCTTCCACACAGCAACAGGTTTCAACTTAGCTATCCGGCTAGTGTCGAAAATACTGCCATCGTCATGACTCGAACATAGCACCTCTCGACTAAGGGCACTATAATATTAGTATATGCCCTGAGCCACCTCTTCCGGTCAGCCGTTTAGGATATATAAGTGGGTGCCATGGATAGTGTATATATTGAATTTAAATTTTATGTCGATAGAGTGATTAGTTTACTTAAATTGGTTCATGCACATACACAAGAAAAATTGATTTGATGTGACATACGTTTTACAAATCGAACAAGAAAGTTGAAAACTTGTTTAAAAGTCCAAAATAGGAAAACCGCAAATAGAACTTCCTCTTTATTTTGTATCTTAAAGTATTGTATATGTGAGTAGAATTGCTTCAAATGATTTTCAATAAAGTTTCTGAAATTCTCAATAGTTTTCTGTGGCAACAGAGAACAGATAGATAGATAGATAGAAATCTAATTCTACAGTTGCGTAGATGATGCCCAGTGGCAGAATGCAGAAATACGAAAGTACAGTTCCAACTACAAATACAATTACAAATAAAATAATAATGTACAAAAAATCAATATAAAAACAAATTGTCCTTGTCATTTTCTACATATGCAGATGGCATTTACATTCCTATACTGCAAGTGAAAACACATATATACTAACATATAGATAAATAAACTTACATATTACACAAATATTCATACATATAGACAAACATACACGCGTAAGTACATACAGACCAAGAACCCTCGCATACACACCAACCTGCACCTATTCATTCACATTCAGACAAACATGGATAAACATTTTGATCTAACACCACAGTGTAATAATATATAATACTTATAATAATTATTACATTTCTAATACGTAAAACACTCGTTCTTATAAGCAAATAATAAATCAATAAATACCGCTTGTCAGAATAGCCTGTAGAAAGACGTTTTCGTCTAGCGAAACAAACAGAAAGAAATGAAATCACTTCCCTTCACTTCACTGCACTATATATAATTTTATCTATATATTAACTGTTCAATAAATTTTACTGTAGACTAGGCATAATCGCACCTTTCACTTTACTTCACTTAGCTGCATTATACGTTTTAAGCCTATTGACTAATTTCCTATATTTTTTTCTAAAACCTCGCGCTGAGCAAGGAAATGGCTCAAAAAATTGCCGCAGACAAATTGTTCCAATCTAGTATAGTTCTGTTTACAAAGAAGAATTTCCCTATGTCCATTCTTTGTATCCTTGTTCTAATTTTATATTTGTGAACAAATCTATTTAAATAATCAGGTTTATGTAGCCTTCCACGAATTTCCTTCCAACCAACGTAAGATTTATACAGAACGCACAAAGACGAGCCCCTTTCCTCCGGCGTTCAAATGATTCCTAATGTGCAGGCGTGTTCCTCCGAAATGTATATTTTGCCGCTCTGTTTTGTATCCTTTATAAGATCTTTTAGTTCTATTCTGTTCCCAACAACTAGCTCCGTATTCCATTACCGGCCTAACAAGCAGGGTGTACGCAATTTCTTTTGCTTTCGTATTAAATTTTTTAAGATTTCTCCTGACGAACTGCAAAGAACTCCAAGCTTTACCCACTACGTAGTTCGTTTGTTTCTTCCATCCCAATTTACTATCCAGGAGGATGCCAAGGTATTTGCAGTTTGAGACTCGCAGAACTACGTCATTATCTAGCTGATAAGATATCTATAAGTTATGAAGATATATAAGATATGAAAAGCTCTCGCCCTACAAAATGTGATTGCTTTACATTTTTTTCATTTATAGACATTATATTAGCTATTGTCCAACCATAAATTTTATTTAAATCGTCTTGTAGTTGAATAATATCGTGCTGCTCTGCAATTTCTCTATATAATATACAGTCGGCAGCGAAGAGTCGAATTTTTGACGTTATATTTCGCGAAAAATCATTTACAAAGATAAGAAACATCAGTGGACCTATGATACTGCCCTGAGGGACCCCAGAAGTAAGGTTACCCTTTTCCGATTAATGCTGTCCAATTCCAACTTTTGGATTTCTATCGCGAAGAATTCCACTTATCCATGCTCTACTCCATTTGTTGGTTTGTCAACAACTTGCCTCATGCCTGGATCTCAAACTAGTTTATTTATTACTAACTGAATTTTTCTAACGCATACATCACCCTGTCAATTAATGTCACTAAGATTTAAGTCCCCGCCAATAGTAATTGGAGTGGTTTAATCCAAATTTTTCGCCAGTTCGAAAATATTAAGAATGAAATAATTACCATTTGGTGGCCTACAACATGCAATAAGATCTATTGGCCGCAAGTTGTCTATGTTTTTATCTGCTCCTATCATTTGATACTCAAAGCTTTTCCATTCCAAGTTCGCGTTTATACATGATTTAACTAAAATAAAGACGCCCCGCGTAAAAAATAAATAACAAATAGTAACAAATAAATATCCGGAGCCAAGCTCGAACCAGCCCTCCTTTCCTCCGAAAAGCTGAACACGTACCCGAAATTTAACCACTTCGACCATCCAAGTTACATGGTGGATTGGAACTTCTGTAAAGTCATAAGCGCAGAAAGACAATTAATTTGATGGTACATAAGTATTACTAATCCAACAAGAAATGTGAAAAATTGTTTAAAAGTTGAAAGTTCCGAAATTAACATACACTTTCAGTTTATTTTTCTTGATTAATGGTATTTGCGATTAGAAATGTTTTAAATAGTTTTCAATAAAGTTTCTGGAATTATCTATTATTCTCTGTGGCAACAGAATTCCGTCAAATAATATTGCACAACCCAGACTCGAACCAACGAACCTCCCGTCCGAAGAGCTGTGTCCGTACACGAAAATTAACCAACTCGGCCATCTCAGTGGTGCATGATCTTTCTAATATAAGGCATGCTTAAAAGTAATTCATAAGGCGAGAAAGTAGAAAAATATTTTGGAACCGTTTGAGGTATTTAAGATGATCACACGGGTAGTGTTTACAGAGTACGTATATTTTGATGTTGATTGATTAATTTACTTACATCGGTTCATACAGATGAACAGAAAGACAACAATTGATTTGACGTGACACACGTTTTAGAATTCGAATAATAGAGCTGAAAAAATGTTTAAAAGTTTTCAATCAGGAAAGCATATACAGACATGTCCGCTATAATTATCTAAATTGATTCTATATGTGAGTAGAAGTACTTCAAATGATTTTCAATAAAGTTTCTGGAATCCTCAACAGTTTCCTGCAACAATACATTCATCAAATTAAAATCCCTGTGTGGGATTCGAACCCGGTTCCTTTCAACCCGAAGCACTCAATCCGTTCACTCCTTAACCATCTCGCCCATTCGGGTTGGGTACTATATGGTTGAGTTGAGAATGTGAAAAAATGTCTTTTTGGGCGACAAAAGATGGCAGCCGTGAAGAGAATAAGGACCGGTAGCGGTAGCTCAGTGCATCAGCTGATGTCACTGCAGCGCCTCTAACCGGGAGGTCCTAGGTTCGAGTCCTGACGGCGGCAGGATTTTCGACACTAGCTTTTCAGCTAGGTCGAATTCAGCTGCTGTCTGGAGGAGAGTTCTAGCGGCCGGCTGCTCTGATCGGTAGTTTTCCGTGGTTTCTCCGATCAACACCAGGCGAATGCCGGAGCAGTACCCTACCAAACCGGCCACGGACCGCGCGCGATCTGTCCTTCCTCTTCCTTATCCTATCCTCTCCCCTTACACACTTACACTAACATGCTCTACACTACCACATATACCGGGAGACCGGTCGGGAGCTTAGAGCTTGTCCCGACTGGGGCGGTGCCCCGTTGGTGGGAGAGTCCTGGTTAGGGGGAAACCCCTCTAGCCGACGGTAGGTCGGCGCCGGATCTCGCCATCCAGCGGGATAAGATCACCGCCACCTCCCGAAAAAACATGCACTACACTAACGTGACTAATGACCGAAGCAGTTGACGCGCCCGGAAACACGAAAAAATCAATCAATCAATCAATCGAGCATATGGCATTCTCCAAGCTAGGCAAGAGAGAAAGTCTGTGCCATTCTATAGCGCCATTAGTTTATTTATTTATTATACACTGTTACATACGAGGAGAAAATTTAATGAAAATATTTGGGGTGGATTTTGAGAAAAAATTATTTTTAGAAATTGAAGACATTGTAAACACGAATTAAACGAAAACAGTTAAGTTTTTCAAAAATAATTGTACATGACCTTTATTAAGAACTGATTTTTTACAACAGCCTTTGTTTAAAGCAAAAATTGCTGTCTCCAGTTTTATACCTTTGAAATGTTAATGATTATTATTGGCATTTTCAAAAAAACGGAGCAATAGTCGAAAATGAGACTAGCACTGTATTTTGTACCATTCTTTATTACATATGTGGAAAAAATGTAAAGATGAAATTTGGAGCAGTTTGTGAGATTCTGTTTTTTTAGAAATTGCGTAAATTTCAGGCTTATATTAAGCGAAATCAACTCGGTTTCGTAAAAAATACATAACCTTTTTTAAAGGCCTTATTTTCTACAACCTACTTTGTTAAAGCAAAAATCTCCAATTTTGTAGTTTTCAAATGTTCAATTTTGGAAATTTTGATACAAACGATGCGAAAACCGAAAACCGGACTAGCACCATATTTTTTGCATATCTTATTACATATGAGGTGCAAATTTAAAGAAAAAATTGGAAAATTTTTTGAGAGAAAAAATGCATATATTTTGCTCAAAATTGCACGGAGACACTTCACATTTTTGAAATATTGAACATGAACTTATTTAAAGATACGTCTTTAAGGAACATTAAGGAAAAAAATCATTATCTTCAAATTATATTTCTTGGAAGCCGACTCCAAAACTGCACTTTTCAATGTTCAAAAAATCTGTGATCTCGACGAACATGATACCATCACCATTCTCTTAAACGTTCTTTACTTTATTCGAGGACAAAGTTTTATCACAAAATATAGAGTCGTTTTTGAGAAAATTTTGAAAATGTCGTTGAGGCTTCATGTGATGTACCTCAAAAATCACAATATCCGATTGAAAATCTCAAAGCCACAAATTGATTTGGATCGATTGGGGAATATCAATTTTGAAGGTTCGGTTGAAGGGTTTAGACACTAACGTTCATCACAGAAGGAAGGACAGACGGACGTTTTGATTGATTGATTGATTGATTTTTTCGTGTTTCCGGGCCCGTCAACTGCTTCGGTCATTAGTCCCGTTAGTGTAGTGCATGTTTTTCTAGGGAGATGGCGGTAATTTTCCACTTGCTGGATGGCGAGATCCGGTACCGACCTACCGTCGGCTAGTGGGGTTTCCCCCTAACCAGGACTCTCCCACCAGCGGGGCACCGCCCCAGCCGGGACAAGCTCTAAACTCTTGACCGATCTCCCGGAATATGTGGTAGTGTAATGCATGTTAGTGTAAGTGAGTGTGTAAGGGGAGAGGATAGGACAAGGAAGGGGAAGAACAGATCGCGCGCGGTCCATGGCCCGTTTGGTAGAGTACTGCTCCGGCATTCGCCTGGTGTTGATCGGAGAAACCACGGAAAACTACCGCAGCCGGCCGCTAGAATTTCGGCCTCTAGAATTCTCCTCCAGACAGCGACTGAATTCGACCAAGCTGAAAAGCGAATGACGAAAATCCTGTCGCCGTCAGGACTCGACCTAGAACCTCCCGGATAGAGGCGCTGCAGAGACATCAGTTGATGCACTGAGATACCGCTCCCGGTACGGACGTTTTGATGTCAATCGATTTTCCGTATTAGGAACCAACAAAACATGAATTCTGCGTACACAACGTGTCAGAAGATTTTTTTACAAATTTAGCAACATGATTGATCCCCTTTTTTGTTACCAGAGCCCGTCAAAAACAGTTTTCTGTCGCACGATTACATAACTTTCTCTTCTTACGAAGAACTTCGTAAAGCGAGAAAGTAAAATCCAAAAGATATGAAACAGTAAAATTTTGTTGGTTTTAGTTAACTCACGAGAACGCCATCATCAGTTCACCTTTGCGTGATTGTCCACATACTCTTACTATAATTACAATAATTCCCTGAAATTTACATCATATACCTCTGACTTATATAGTGTCCCGGGAGGAAGAGTCCAAAATTTGAAAATAAGCTCTGCACGAAGTGAGAAAAGTATAGGTCCAAGTGGGACAGATCAGCTACCATCCAATGTGGACGTGGGTTATAGCTCCGCAAAAAGAGATAAATACTTGGTAACCAGGGAGCATACATCGAAAATTCGAAAATAATCTTTGACAGACAATTTTAAGCATACTTTGTCCAATAAACTACTTGTATATTCCGAATGGGTGAGCAGCAACAAGCACTCAAAAGATGGGTTGAAAATAATATCTATAGGCAATGTGCATTGCAGAAGCTTAGAAACACTCAAGAAATATGTAAATTGTGTATTATTTATAAAATAAACTAATATATTAGTTCAGAAAAAAAATAAAAACAGCAATCGATTATATGCTTTTTTATTTCTAGGTTAATGTTTCTTTCTGAACAAATATATTCATTTTTTTGTAAATAATAAACAATTTACATATTTTTGGAGTGCTTCTGTGCTTCCTCAATGCACATTTTGGCCTAGAATGCATTTTTTCAAAACAAGTTTTGAGTGGTTATTGCTTCTCAGACATTCAGAATATGCAAGTAGTTTATTAGACAAAATATGCTTAAAATTGTCTTAAGAGCTTATTTTCGAATTTTTGATGTATGCTCCCTGAATATCCAGGGAGCGGCAGGGAACCCAGGGATACTGCAGTACTGGGGCCGCACACTTTCTGCCTTGTTCTAGAAGAATAAGCGCTTACAATATTAGACGTCTTCAAGTTTTCTATAAAAAATCATTTTCAACTTCATATTTATTGTTATCAATGAGATTGTGATCTTAAATGTACAGATCAGACTTTGGTGCATATTCGGCAATGAAACTCCTATTAGTAACTGCAAATTTTATCTAACTTCGATACTTTAATACATCACGAAAATATTTGCGATGCCGATGAAAACATCGACAAAAAAAATTATGCTTAAAATATCTATGTTTTAAATATGATAAAACATACGGTAATCACCCATCCTGTTTTCATTTTTAAGTAGAACAGTTAAATGAAATACCGATATATTTTATTGTTTGGTCACGTAAATGTGATAATGTTAATAAGTTGTAATATGTTAATAATAATATCGAATGTGCGTCTCCCTTCAATAAGGAAATATAAAATAAAGGACATCGTGAATTGCTATTATTCCATTTTTCACTTTAATTCATAGATCATCGAAATCGTTCTATATCTAACATACAGAATTCGTAAATATTAGTTTAAAGTATAGTTTTCTGTCTTAAAGCACTTGGTCACATTGATTTTCTAATAAATATTCTATGCCCACAAGATTCAAAATTAAGTTTAATGATATTACCATGCACAAAATTATTGAAAAAGATAAAATATACCTTTTATTTTAAACAATAATATTTCTAGAAGAACATATCGATCTTAAAAAAATCTCGATTTTAATATATCTATGTTTCTGGTTAAAAACATCGATTTTTTTGCTATCCCTTGCCCCAATTGAACCCTTTATCATCATTGACGTGATTTAAAATTCCATCATCTCCTCCTCATGTGGCCGGTAGCAAGCCCATTGGGAACCCCTGGTTTGAACCTTGACAAAATGTTTTCTGGGAGCCGTGGGTGAAGAGTGGGGAGTCATTTGCACTCCGGATGCGAGGTGACGTGGAGGCAGGTCCTTTGTCACTGGCGCCGTAACAAGGACCGCATCTATGCCAGGAGATGGCATCCTCCCTGTGAATGCGTATGGAGTAATTTCGAGCGACCGTAGATTCGTGACGCAAGGACTCAGTTCTGACTTGGCATTGTTACACCAGCTATGGAAACGACATAAGTTCGTTCATATATCTGTCCCTTTTGAAGGGCGAAAAGGGAACCTTGCTTCGGTTAGTCAATTGAAAATTAAGAAACATATATGAATGACTATTAAAGTATGAGAGATATGTGTGCTTGTTTTTTGAATAGTTAATTTCAATTCCGTGTTTTTTAGAGCAAAAAATAAAATAAACAAAAAGTCTTCTCATATATCATTGGTATGTTGCAACTACCCACAAGCTTGTGATTTTGGGTGTGCCTGTTCTTTGATCAAAATACGTTAAGAAATGGAGTACGATTACTTAACAATAAATCAACTTAATAATAAGTCTAATAAAAAACATTAAAATAAATCAATTACTGTAAAATGTTAGAAAAACATTGATGCAATGACTAATATAGAACACCTACAATACATAAATCTAATGATAAAAAACAAAGTATTTTGTTGCACAAGGTTACTGCATTCGTTTTTTCTGTAAACAGAGAACACAAAGAACCAAGTGAAATTGAGGCCACTATTGTTTCTTGTGTGACTGGCTTTTATTCATAAACAGTTCTTATACTTAATGAGTGAGCTTCTGATTCACCACTCATTAATATTAATCAACTACTTCATTAAATATCTCTCATTTCATCTCTTCCGATAATCTATATCTAATATGTATCTTTTGTCTGTAAATAGCAAGCGCACACGTTAAATTGGAAGCTTTGTGCATCACGAAAGAAATCTGGATATGCTATATCGAGGACTCAGCCGAATACATGCAACAACTTACATTGGATACAGATGGAGAATGGGAATAAGCACACAGATTTTACTTCAACAAATACACAACTCGTGTTTTTTCACTGAATAAAAATCTAACAGCTGCATTTTTGTTACAGGTAGTGACTTGACATTAGCTTAGCGTTGATCAGAGAAACCACAAAAATCTACCAATCTGGGCAGCCATCCGCTTGTATTTTCCTCCAGTCAATGACTTAATTCGACTTAGATCTTTTGTTAACGTCGAAAAATTAATTTTCGCTCTGAATTGGTCTCGTGTGAGGTAACTATGGAGCCTATCTCCACACGTGACTCGTGTATGATCGTGTTAAATCCTTTTTTACATATCACGTTTGCAGAATATATAGTTAGAAAGGTATTTGCGATATTATTAATATACCACTAAAATACCCAAAAAAATTAATAGTCCACTGGCAAAAATGCTGCTGAACAAAACCACAAAAAAGGGATTTCTAAAACGCTGCATGCATGCTGCTTCAGGGATACAAAGAAAATACTATCGTCGATGACCGCATCAAATTAAATTTTTAAGAATAACTGTTCAAGAATTCTGATACTGAGAACAGAGTATAGATTATACGGATATATATAGTACAAACGTTTTTTACGTATCAGTAATATAAAAAATTTCAATATTTCAAAAATTAGAAAAGCATGAAATTCCCTGGAATTGACAGTTTTTCTGTCCTTGCACTCAAAAGTATCTGTAAACGCAGCATTGCATTTCTAACAGGCATCTTTAATGAATGCCTAACGCAAGGTTATTCCCTCAACAAATAGAAAGTTGGAAAATTAATTTTTACAACTTTAAAATTTAACAATTCGTTCAATGACCCCGCTATTTACAGACCCATAAGTCTCGTATCTATATTAAGTAAAATATTCGCGAAATAAATATTATTTAGGCTAAACACTTTCCTCTATATACACAAGATCTTCCATTTTAATAATCTCAGAAGACATCGCCCAAGTCTTTCATGATAAATTTATCTAAATAGCTGCTTTTCTGGATTTCGCTCACACGTTTGATCGTGTCTGGCATCAGAGGCTGATCGTGCCTGGCATTCAAGCTGAGGTACATAGGAACTCCTAATTATTTATTTAACCTAAAACGTATCTTCATTTTGAATCGCACTCACTATCAAATTGAATAACCACATTTCACCCCCTCAATAATTCACACAGGGATCCTCAAGGCACCCCACTCTCTCCACGTTGTTTAACATATTCACAGCAGATACCCGCGATTGAAGCAATCACATAACGGCTCATTATGCTGCCACACAGCTATCTACCAATTGCGGCTTCCCAAACCCATAGAGAGACCTTCGAGACTCGCTACATGATTTTCAGAATGAGGCATCATCATGGAGACTAAATTCGAGTCAAAGGAAACCAAATGTGAAGCTAAGATGACACATCAACCGCTATGACACATCAACAATCTCCCTCATTTGCTCGTCAATAATGAAAATGTTCCTTGGAATCCTCCAAATAAGCCAATAAAATATGTAAGAGTGCTTCTTGACACTAGACAAACATGTAAATTGTATATTTTGAATACATATAAAACCTCACAGGCAGCACTCTTCAAATTTTACTCTTTAATAAATAAGAAGTCGACTCTTAAAATAGATCTCTGCCTTTTATTTTACAAAATGGCCGTCGGCCATTCGCCTCCTACTTACTTGTGCTTGTCGTGTTTGGGGAGAAGCTGCTCCTTCGGTATGAAAAACGCTTGAAACATTTCAAAATAAAATTCTTCCCACTGCTGTAAGAGCATCGTGGTAGTTTCCATCAAACAATTGCACAGAGAGTTCCATATTCTCACAATTGAAAAATGTATTAAAAACCTGAGCCTCTAGGATGACTCGTAGGCAACGTACTAGCTTCTCGTGGTGTGATCCTGGTTTCGATTCCCGGCTGAGGTAAAAATAGTTAGTTTCCCTTTTAGTCTCAGTTTCTGAGAGACGAAGAAATGTTCAGTCAGGTGGAGGTTGCTAGTTACAATGAAGAGAATACATGTTCACCACATGTAGCTCGTACCCCCAAGTATGGGAATTTAACTAGACCCAGGCATGGGGTCACTGTTAGCTAGCCGGAAAAGACGAATAATTGACCCAAAATGCCAAATACTACTCATGTCTGTGAAAAAAATTCTTTTAATTTCCTACTATCCTCCTCAGCAACTAGTATATTCAAATTAGATATAACTTTTAAGCAACCGAGAAGAATCCAATGAGGATTCCACAAAGATAAGTTTAAACCTCCATAAAACTCATAATCTTTATACACCTACTTTTTGTAGAAGATAATAACTGAAAGCATAGTCTAATCCCTTATTCTCCCATTCTCATTTCATTGAAATTCCTATTGATTATTTGAGATCCCTAGTAGGAATGTACACGCTATTTTGAAACGCTAGTGGTATGCGTGATAGGTTATTTCTTTTTTAATCTTGTAAAGCGCCTACCTGACTGTAAATGAAGCAAAATAAAAAAACTTATTGGAATTCAAACAAAATATGTTGAGTTTCAAGTTACCATCTTATTCTTTTTAAATATTTTACATGATTATTTTTGTTCATAGTATTCTATTAGATTGTAGGACACTTCTATTGTAATAACTTTAATTACGACACTGGTCTCAGTCATGTAAAGTTTGATTATGGATAATCGAAGTGGATTTATTTTTTATTTATCCTATGGTTTATTATGCGAAGACATAGCCATTCATAGCATACCAGTTCCGCACCCGTATTTTCGGCTATGGCTTCTTTTGAAGCCTAATCCTGGCACGGATCTAGCGGACATTTTTCGAGCGTGGGCCCAGATCACGTGGGCCTCTGATGCACCTGGGTATGACTCAATTTATCCGTCAGATGTCGGTCTCAGAAGCTGTCTCTATCAAAGCGGATAACGAACGGTTTTTTTGAAACAGAGATCTCAGAATATTATCTGTTATTTAAAGCAAGAACTTATTGCTTGTGAATTTTCTTCTATTAGACCGAAATAAACTTCGTATCCCTGGGCAGATGCGAACACGCTCCTCTTGCTCCGACCCCCTCCCCCTTCGTCGACGGGATGTCCGCACCGCATCGCTTGTCCACCGGCGGCGTAGCCCCTGGCACGATTACCGTGCGCTCCCTCGGCGGCGGGGGCGGCGGGGGCGGCGGGGGCGGCGGGGGCGGCGGGGGCGGCGGGGGCGGCGGGGGCGGCGGGGGCGGCGGGGGCGGCGGGGGCGGCGGGGCGGCGGGGGCGGCGGGGGCGGCGGGGGCGGCGGGGGCGGCGGGGGCGGCGAGACAAGATTTGTTAGGGCAGTGGGATCCTAGAATCTGCCGGTCAGAGTGTCTGCAGTGGTAACAGGAGTTGAAAGGTGGCGATAGCGGTGCTGGCAGCTTGGGTGCCTTGGGCATATACAGGGCCTGTACGTTGACACGGGCCAAAAGTATGCCGGCGGCGAGGTTTCTAGATTAGGAACTAGGAAGATGGTGACGGAAGGGCGATGTTGGAAATGCTTAGTGTGGAAGTAGTTGTCCATAGCAATGACATAGCGCTAAGTGAGATATAAAAAAAATGTTGGATGTTGGACAAAGTGAGTCTGTCCGACAGGAGACACTTTCTGAGAGAAAGGGGGTATGTATTTCTACAGGTATTTAGGAGAAATTGAGATTCGTCTTTGTATACTAATTAATGTGATTTTTGAAAATATCATTATTATAATATTGATCGCAAAGTTCTGCTTATTTAAATATGATCCTGGAGAATGAAACCAATGCTGTCTACTCAGAAACGTAGAAGCCGGGCCTTCTCAAATCTTCTATATATCCGAAACACTATAAGCAGCGTGAGAAGTAAGTGATGACGAGGCAGTGAGAGTGTAAGAAGCTACTGATAATGGAGTCTGATACGTAGTGATCGCAAATTTTACCAAAACATCGGTACAGAGATCTTTCGATACATCGCTAAAGAGTTTTCGATTTCGATGAAAACATTGACGAAAAAACACCGATGTTTAAAATATAATGTTTTAATTATAGACTGATAAACATGCTATTTCATATCCAATTTTTAATTGCAGAACGTGAAAGGGATATATTTTATTGTTTGGTTACAAGCGTGTTGGTAGTATGTTAATAAAAATTATTATTGAATGTAAAGAATGAAATTAACATTAAAAAACATTGAGTTTAGCCACTTTACCCTTTAGTCACTTCCATTCATATACCATCGAAGTAAAACCACCCAAAATTTTCGCAGATTGCCCAAGCAAAATGTGCAGCGTGATAAAGAGGAAGACGCAAAAAAAAAACGATATTGCAGTGAAGTGCTGCTACTCTACAACGTGCCTAAACCTCTTCATTTAAAAGAAAAAATATTTTAAAAAATTAAAAAATGGATGTTTTTGCAACAAAATATTGATGTAAAGAAAACATCGAAAGCAAAATATCGATGTTAATATATCGGTTACTGGTGGAAAACATCGATGTATTAAAAACATCGAATTTTTTGCCATCCCTACTGACACGAACCTTGAGACAGACGGTGCAGCGCCCACTCAAACGGCACCGATCACGGAGAGCATCTCCGGCGAAAGAACGGTAACGGCCAATGAAGCGGTAGTGTGATGGATTCACTGATGTTTCATTCATTCACTCTAGTTTGATGGATTCATCCATGTTTCCTAGCACATAAACTGCCATGGTGATTAGACCAAATAGTGAAGTGAATGTTTTATGTGCCTAGAACTGGCGGTGTTCCTCCCCACTAGAGAGTGTGGTTCGGCGTCGACCTACACGTGAGGTTGCGGGAGGTTTCTCGCTCCAGGTATCTCACCCAGTGGGCAATGCTCCTGCCGGCACAAGCTCTAATTTTCTGTGAAAACGCTCTAATCTACTGTGGTAGCGTTGTGCATCTTAGAATGAGTGTTTAACGTAAGAGGAGAGAACAAGGAAGAGAAAGAAATGATCGCACGCGTTTGTTAGCTTTCTGCTCCGGCATTCCTCTGGACTGATCGGAGAAGCTAAGGAAAACTACCAATCAGAGCAGCTAGAATTATTCTCCAGACAGTCGCTGAATTCGACTCAGCTTCGTAGCTAGTGTCAGAAATTCGCCACCGACGCGTCGGGACTCTAACCTCACGACCTCCCGGTCACAGTCGCTGCAAAGACAGCGGCAATGCTGGTTCTGAGCTAAACTGAGCCGGTGGCAGGCGAGATATACAATTTGCAGCAAAGGGCGGCAGGGTCGCATTAACACGAGCGGGCGCGAGCGTGAGCCAGTTTATTGCGTTGCATGGCAGAGGGATTGCGGTCGCGGGAGCGGGGCGGGGCGGGGCGGCGTGGGGGTGGAGCGGCGGCAGGGGGAGGGGCGGGGAGCTGACCTGGAGCAGCGGAAGCCGCGCGGAGCGGAAACGTCGAGGCGGCGCGGCGAAGGCGGAAGCGCTGGCGGCGGTAATGGCTACTGATTCAGCAGGAAGGGCGCCAGCTGCGGGAAATGACGCGAGGTGACGAGGGTCGACGAGGGTGATGAGAAATACCCACGTCACAGGTAGAGGAAGTCAACTGCAGGGGGGGGCAGGAAGGAAAGGTTGGTGACGGGGATGAAGGTTGGTGTCGCAATGTGCGGTGGTGGGTGATAAAGAAGGAAAACAGAAATAGGTGACTGCTGATAGGGGAGGAGTAGTGATGGGAAGTCAGTTGAGGTGATGGGCAGTAGGTGGGGGTTTTGAAAATGACAGACAGAGATGGGAAGTAAGAGTGATAGGTTAGGTTGATGTGGCGATGAAAAGTGAAGCGGAATGACGTAAGGTAAGTTGAGGTTCCGGACTGGAGCTGGACGTGATAAACGTGCCAGACGAAGGACGGTAAATAAGAGGAATAGGTAGGGTTGATTTTGCAAAGAAAGGTGAAGACCTGTGCCTGGAGGAGATAAATGCAACTGACGGGAGTGGGAAGAAACAGTGAAAAGTTATATTGATATGACGATGGAAGGTGAAGCAAGATGACGGAGAACAGATGAGGTTCCGGTCTCTGGCTGGAGCTGATAGTTGTGGCTCCTCGACGACAGTCGAAGGATACTAAATGAGAGGGACAGGTAGGGTTGATGCAGCGAATAAAGGGTGATAGAGGTGATAGATATGACCGATGAGAGAGTGAGAGGGATATCTAGGGTTGATGTGGAAGCTGAAGCGAGATGTTGGGATATCAGTTGCGGTGACGGTCTGTGGCTGGAGGTGATAAATGTGACCGACCGGGGTTGGAAGTGAGAGGAACGGAGGAGATGGGAGGTGCGACAGTTGGAGGCGGTCGCCGGGTTCGGAAGCGGGAAGCTTCAAGGGGCTGAAGATGTGTGCTGGGCGCTCGCGGCGAAGGCGGCGGCGGCGGCGGTGGGTAGCGCTGTTTACTGGGCCCTGTTTACCGCTAGGGGGCCAGCGGCGAAAGGTCAGCCGCGGGGCGGGGCGGGGCGGGACGGGGGGAGTGTGGGGGGAGGGTGGCGGTGGCGCATGCGCGGAGCGGCGCTGGACCGGCGCCCGGAGGCTGCGCGGCGACCGCTCTCCTCCTCCGCGAGAGCCCAGGCAGCGGCGTCGCGCGCAGTGGCACTCGGTCGCCGCTTCGCTCCGCTCCGCTCAGCTCCGCTCCGCCGCTCACCGCTCCGCCGGCGCAGCCTCACCCGCCGCGGCGCCGCCCATGCCGCCAGCGGGCCCCGCGCCGCCGCCCTAGAGCGCAGCAGCTGCTCTCTCTCGCCCGCCCGCATCTGCTCTCTCTCGCCCGGCGTCAGCTGCTCTCTTTCGTCTGCTCTCTGCAGCTGCTCTCTGCCGCGCCGCGCCGTGCCGCACGGTGAGTACCCGCCGCCCAGGGCAGCGCGCCAGGCGGATGCGGCGCCGAGGAGCCACATCGATTCCCAGCCGCCCGCGCGCCGTCTTCGCTCAGATGCCGCTCCTTCGCACTGCGAAGATTCGCCCCAGATGGCTCCTCGGGAAACGCTCGATATTCCCAACGGAAGATGACAGAATAAAACATCCGCAAAAGACTTTCGATATACAAGTGTCCCAGTATGCATGTTACAAATTTCATGGGCGAAGATAATTGCTTTTTGCCAATCATCGTGTGGTGGGAAATTTCAAATAACGTAATTACACATGTGACATTGAGCTTTGACTCTCACATTGACCCCGATTATTAGGGGATATATCCTACATTGGTGGTCAGTAGACACACAAAATATATTTGACCGCGTGAAAACGTAGCCTGCCGAACACTAGTGCATGAAAATGTACCCAATAAATAAAGAAAAATCTTACGTGGAACATATCTTGCCTACATGAAATTTCATATCACACGTTCATAGGTTAAAAATTGCTTGTCTTCGATTCATGTATATGCCCTAGAAGTTTCTAACATTCATTTCGAGACATCCTGTATTTTTACTATAATGCTATTATATGCAACTTTAACATATTGCTATTTATCCTTACTTTTGTGGCATGTATTTAAAATAAGTTGAAAATGTGATGTTCACGAAAATTTAATGTAATTGAAAAGTTATCAATCGCAATATAATTGTAAAATCATACATCTCATTTTCAACTATATATTTACATATCACATTCTTGTTCATATCTGATGTTAAATTCTAATATCAAGTTAAAGAAATCCTACTGAGTGTTTTTTGGTAGGATGACTTTTCGTTTAGTCGTTGAAGGATGGTTGCACTAGAGAAATAACAATTCACTAGCGGAATAATTTTGGGATGTTAATTTTTAAAATAATTTAAACTTCTTCTATAAAATTAATACTTGCGTCTGTTTACTTTTAAGCTACTTTGTTTCATGCCGTAAATATGTACTTTTAAACATTTGGAAATTCATAAAATTTTATTTCATAAAGCCCGCAATTTAAAAGGGTTGTACAGTTGATAACAATTGACTAATGTCAATTTTTATCAACTGTACTAAGAAAGACTCATTTCTAATGTGTATCTTTGGAGATTTGGTTTAATATTGCAAGTAATTCACTTTATAAAGAGGTTTTTTTCCATTTGGCAAAAAGACGTCATTCAATATACGTTTTACATAGTTTGGAATGTTTAAAGTATACTATACCGAATGTAATTATATTTACACGAAAAATGTCTCATAAAAATATTACACATTTGTAAGGGCACGTAGAGGGGTCGAAAATTATCACAATTTGACAATAAAAATGTAGAGGGAAATTGCGTATAAAGTAATTACACGCAATGTCACATGTGACATTTGTCGGTGATTGTGAGACAAGTCCATTGCACAGATTTTAGGCAGGCACATGGAATCTTCTTGACCGAGTCGGAACTTGACCCGACGAACACCTGTGCCTAAGATTTTAACATTCATTATGAGTCATCTGTATCTACATGCATGAATAAATAATATTTCACGTAATATGCACTTTCCGACCAAACAAATAACATGAAATTGAAGTCATTTCATATCATAAATGAATATCTTCTGTATTTGACGATCTTGTTACGTTGCTGTAATAACAATTGTTTCTCGTATTTATTTTCTTATCTCATTCGTTTCGTTTTTATAACTCGCTAAATGAAAACTTTTTTGGATTTTCTGTCTAACAAAAATTGTATTGAACTAGAAATCGCGTTCGTAACGCACTTTCTATTTTCTCACACAAAACCTTTTTCCAATTACGTATTATTTCTCATAAGCTCTGTGAATACTCATAATTTTTAATCAAATGATGACATCCATTTATCTTTGTTGCAAACATCTGGCAAAGGAATTCGGTTAATATTTTCAATGAAGACGGAAATACTTCCACTCATTTTTTAAAAATTTATTTATTGCATTTTAAGAGGTTTACGTGGTTCAGTGACAACAACTTTGTCACTTGTATTAGTGACTTAAAAACTAACTTTTAACTAATTTCTTACAGCTAATACATTGGCTGAGGAAACCTATTAAGGCACCTCTGTGCTTCCACTCATAAAATGTGTTTGCTTTCATCGTTCCCAATATAAACCTTCAACACGCGCAGATGAAGGCAAATTCCATTGGATAATTTTGTGGCCAAATGCATTATTTCTCATCAAGGATGATGCCGCCACATTTTAACCACTTATTTAGTGAGCGTCGGGTCACAGCATTATGCATCGATTGAGCATTAATTCACTTAGCCGGCCGGCGCGGGCGCGCGTCCGCGGCCGGCGCCGGTTACGCCTCTCCGAGGGCACTTGCGAGCGAGCGCGTGACGCCCCCGCCCCGCCCCCGCCCCCGCCCCCGCGCCGCTCGGTGGAATGTTCTGGACAATTTGCGCGTAATGTTCCCGCGCTCAAAGCACAAGCTTCTCCCTCCCGCTTCCCTCCGCTGCCGCACGTCAATTGGCTCTGCAGTGCCTCTCAGCTGCAGTGCCACCGGGAGAGGTGGCTCAGGGCATCAACTGTTGTCACTGCAGTACCTCTGACTGCGAGTCCCGACGGTGGTGGCTAGTGGAGAGGTCGATATTTGGACGGTGTCTAGCAGCCGGCTCTTCCCATCGGTACTTTTTCGCAGTTTCTTGGTTCAATTCCAGACGAATGCCGGAGGAGTACCTTTAAAAACGGGTCACGGACCGCCACCGATCTTTTCTTCCTCTTTCAGGTCCTATCGTCATCCCTTTTACACACACACACACACACACACACACACTAATATGAACTACACTACCAGTCATATCGGGAGGGCGGTCGGGAGCTAAGAGCTTGTCCTGGCTGAGGCGGTGCCCCGATGATGGGAGATACCTGATTGGGGAAAATCCCGCTAGCTGACGGTAGGTCGGCGCTGGATCACACCATCCAGCGGAGGAAGATCAGTGGCACCTCCCGAGGAAGAATCATGCACCACACTTACAAGACTACATAGGCAGATGACGCGTGCGAAATCACTAACAATCAATCAATCAATCAATCTAACAAACGGGCCATGGAATGCGCGCGATCATTCCTTATACTTACATGCACTACACCACTATACATGCCGGAAGCCAGGTCGGGAGTTTAGAGCTTGTCCCCGCTGGGGCGGTGCCCCGCTGGTGGAAGATACTTGGTTAGGGGAATCCCCCATTAGTCGTCGGTAGGTCCAGCCATAAAACTTGCACTTCACTTACGGGACAAGTGTCCTTAGCCGTTGACGCTCCAGGAATCACTACTTATTAATCAGCTGCAGTGCTGGCACAATGTTCGACGTGAGCTAGGTGGAATTCTGCCCCTGTCTGGATGAGACTTCTAGGGACTGGCTTCTCTGAATGATAGTTTTCCGTTGTTCCTTCGATCAATATCTGGCGAATGCCGGAGAAGTGCCATAATAAAGTAACTACGGGCAGATCGCGATATATTCTTTCTCTCATTCTTGTTCTATACTCTCCCATTACATCCCCAGCCTCCACACACACACGTTTCCTGAAATACGACACATGACTTGAGACGAGCAGTGGGGTTAGATCGTACCCCCAGGTTGGCAGCTGTGGCGTTGGTGAAGATGCTTTCAGAAGGAACCATATCTGCATATCATCTTGTCAATCGGAACCGGATCTCATCTCACGTTCCAACAGGGGAGGAACACCACCACCTCCATAGATAACATGCACTACACTCACGGGACTAATGACCTTCGCAGTTAACGCGCTCTTAAACGAGAAATAATCGTCCAGTTCTTCCCTCTACTTGATGCCACACCAAGCCACCAGGCCAGGAACCAGATCACCAAAACCCAGGCGTTGAGCAAGTGCGCAAAAGCTATGCATATTATCTACAACAACCTAACGTTTTTGGAGCTTGGAAGGCTTTAAAAATTCAAACTGTTAGTATGAAGCAAACAATTTTTATTTTGTAGATCGTTTGCAGACAATAGGATAGTATTATAAAAGCAAGTATAATTCCAAAAAGAATTTCAATATTTTTCATTGGAAGACACGAAGGGGAGCATTTCAAATATAAATAAAATATTTTGTAGTATGGAAATTTATTTTGTAAATAAAAACAAGTGTTTCCTTGTTTCTCTTCATGAAGAAAGTAAACTGAAATTGAGAATAAAGGTGTACGAAAAACAAGGACATGCTAGTTTCATGTCGCTTTTTCGGAAATATTTCCTGGAAACCTGCGCGCGTCCTTTGTCGAATTAGCGTAGTGCGTGCGGCGCACGTTCGTTCCCCGCCACCCTCCGCCAACCCCTCCTCCACGCACCACTCCCCGCCCACGCCCCTGCCCGTCTTCATGCTCAGCAGCCCGCCACCCCAGTCGCTTCTCACCATCCATGCGGACGTTGCCGCTGCCTTCGCACCGTCCTCGCTCGTGCACTTCTTTGCCCGGCGGCTCGCCCAATAGCTCTCCTTTTTGCCAGCCCCCGTCCGCCTGTACGCCCATGCCGTCGCCCGGCTGTCTGCCGGGTCTCCAGCCTTCTCGCTTGCAACCACGGTTGTCACCCCGCCTGCTCTATCCCTCGTTTGCCCGACCGCTCGCTCACACGCATTAACGTTGTACCTGCTCCTGGGCTCGCCCAAACGCCCCTTCGCCCATTCGCCTGACATCCGATCGCCCGCCTACTCCTTCGTCTGCGGGACAGCTCTCCTGGCCTTCTGCTATACCTTTAGAAGCCCTGTTCGCCCACCCGTTCGCCCGCCCATACGCCCTCGCCGGTTCGTCCGCCCGTTCGCCTCTCCATTCGTCCTCCGTTCGTCAGCCCGTTTGCCCACCCGTTCTCCCGCACCGCCCGTTGTTCCGCCCGTTCGCTCCCCCGTTCACCAACACGTTCGCCTGCCCACCTGCTCACCCGCCCGCCCGCCCGCCCGCCCGCCCGCCCGCCCGCCCGCCCGCCCGCCCGCCCGCCCGCCCGCCCGCCCGCCCGCCCGCCCGCCCGCCCGCCCGCCCGCCCGCCCGCCCGCCCGTCCCGCCCGCCCGCCCGCCCGTCCGCCCGTCCGGTCCGCCCGCACGCCCGCCCTCCCGCCTGCCCGCCCGCCCGGTCGCCCGCGCGTCCGCCCACTCGCCCGCCTGCCCGCTTGCTCGCCCGCCTGCCAGCTCGCCCGCCTGCCTGCTTGCTCGCCCGCCTGCCCTGTCGCTCGCCCGCCTGCCTGCTCGCCCGCCCGCCCTGTCGCCCGGTCGCCCGCCCGGTCGCCCGCCCGGTCGCCCGCCGGTCGCCCGCCGGTCGCCCTTTGCGCCGCACCCCGTCCCCCCGCCGCCCGCCCGCCCGCCCGCCGTCGCCCGCCCGCTCGCCCGCCTGCTCGCCCGCCCGCCCGCCCGCCCGCCCTGTCGCCCGCCCTGTCGCCCGCCCGGCCGTCGGGGCCGCCTGGGGCTGGAGCCGCGCGGCGCTGCGCGGCGCCGCTGCCCTTTCCTTTGTCCGCCGGCGCACCTGGGCCCGTGGTCGATACAGACGCAGGGCGCGCATCGGGCCCATAACCCTCGCGATGACGTCAAATCAGACGCGATGGCTGCACTCGCGCCCCGCGCCGAAGCGGTGCACTTGCGTTTCACGACCCAATCGGACCCTGAGCTGCACATGCCCGTTTCCAAGCCTAATGTTTGGTTTAAAAATGTTGGAGCGTTAACGACAAAAATGCTCGCCATTATAAAATATTCTTTGTGCATATATGTTATTGTAAAAACATCTTTAAGGATAAGAAATGATGCACACGATAAATTAAGACACATCTAAAATATATGTACCAATTACCGATGAATCAGCTCCCCATGAAATTAAAAAAAAAAAAACTTATCTTTGACGTATATACATGCCGTTTTAGTTTTTTTTTAAACCTCAATCACGTACTAAATAAGTAAAATAGTGGTATAAAATAAAAAAATAAGGATATAACTTTATAACTTATATCGAAGAGAAGTTAATAAACGAAGAATAAAATTTAAGCCAAACTATATAACGTTAACGAAAATTCATTGAGTACGCAACAAATACAGACGATTTGTATTCCGGTTCGAATTGTCCAATAGTACACAATAAGAGTAAAAAGTCTTTGTGACTACTAACAGACTGCTAATAACACCTGTTATATACCACACGGTAATACAAATATAAAACTCCTTACGACAATGACCTTATATTATTTTCCGTCTTTCAAATTTCTTAAGCTTTCTTATTGGAGAAATATCTAATATTCAAGCGCATGATACATTGGTATATTGATACAATCAATACTTTTTTAAAGGAAACTGTAATTTAAGTTACATTTCAAGTAGGAAACGATTTATATTTTTGTTATTGGGTCTCAGATGACTTTTCGAGGCAAAGGGATCACAAGTTGTTAATTTCTTTTTTATATTACATATGTATCGAGATTGAACCCACTCCACAGATTAATGCCACATTAAATGTAAACTAATGACAAATTCATATCGGTACATAAAAATATATTACATTTTCCTCGTCGAAGAGAAGTCATCAAAGTGACATCAAAATGTTACAAATCACATCAAGCACCATTTTTCGATTTCGATGCCATCTGAAACAGGAAAATTAGAAATCATTACCCATGTCCCAATAAAAAACGCATCCAATTACGTCTCTTCAGTACATATTACTATATATTTTCATTAAACGAATTCGTAATTTTAGTTCACTTTAGTCATTTCACTATGTATTATATAACATTGTTCTTTCTTTACCGTAGGATAGGTTTCTTAAACTTTCCTTGAAACGGTGCAATATTTTTCCTATGGAGATACGTCTTACTAAATTTTAAATCTATTTAAGTTTCTACTCCATTAACCTCCTGATATGTGTATCATCCTACGCACCTGCCAATCTTATTGTGATATGCAACCCGCATTGTACATGAGTTCGGCTGGTAACATTAACGCCTAAAGTACGAGCTCCCTGCAGCAAAATAATTGTAACAAGTAGAAACTGACCAAACCTAGTGGAAACCTACCAAACTTTGATGATAACCGGGATGAAATCCACGGAAATATCTGTTTTGTAAACTCAAGAATTTTATCTAATTTTCTTGCCTGTTGTTTTTTGTCCCTTATATCAAGTACAGGATAAATCCAGTTTTTAATAAAAAATCAAATCAGCGTTTCATGATAAAGTAAAACACTTTGGTTTCAATGTCTTTTTTAAAAATTAAACCAAGCATTGAGCTTCTGGAACTTTAACTGTTCTCAAGGCAATGGAAATTGCCTTGAGAACAGTTAAAGTTCAAAACAGTTAAAGCCACAAAAGAAATTAGATCAGTAAAAGAGACCTGATGCAAATGAAGTTATTAGCACATTACCCAGCGTGTTGGTTCACACATATTTTAGAGAACATTTTCCCTTACACCTGAATCTAAAAAAGTAGATACATCATTGTGAGTAAGATATTCATTTTCTGTTGACAATTGTTAACGCAGCTATAATCTCACACATAAACACTTGCCTGCGCCATGTGACAAATCAACGCTCCAACTTATATCGCAGAACAAAATAACGAACAAATGACGGCATATAAACGTTCATTCTGTTAATTTTACGGTATTATTAAATATTGTATTTTTACTATAAATTTGGTGTAAAATAGCAAACTATAACACATCTGAAGCCCACTGTCCTTCATCTAAAGCAAAAATTACGAAATTTGACTTAGTACACATTGCTTTCCAAAGGAAAACTCTTACTGTTTTAAATATAAAGATTATCAAAGAGGAAGAACAAATACAAAATTGATAGAGGTCTTAACAATGCATAGTCAAATCTATATGCGAAGAATGTATTACAAAACATTGTGAAATTTTGAAATACACATTTCTCTCATTTACTTATTTCAGGAAAAAAGTGTAAAACTATATTATAAGCCGTAAATAAGAATTCAAGAATAGATATCAAAACATGCAACAAGTAGAAATGAAAGAACCTGTATTTGCATTACTACGTTGGATTTCCTTGCCTTATTACTTCATTTCCATCTGTAATAATAGCGCTCGCAAACAAAACAAAATTTCAATTTGCCTTGCTCCGAAAAGTACAGAAAGTAGATGTGTTGTCTAGAAAATGCAGTCATAAAAATTTCTCGGTTTTACTTTTCTACTTGGATCTACAATATTTTGTATATGTCAGAAAATTACCTTAAATGAAATGAAAAAAAAGTATGACGCTTAAAAAATCTGAAAAAATAATTGTGAAAGGGCTAGTTTACGTTATTGAAGTTAGCTAATACCAAAAAATGTTAAGTGTGTGATTTGAGAATTCAAAATGTTTTACTTCCTCCCTTTATTTAGCAAGTTTTGAAAAATATTGTAACTATGCATTTGTGATATTTACATTAACATATTGCTTCAGATTTTTTCCACTATGTGTGGAAGATTTAGTTCACTTCTTTACTACACGAAGTTATCATTTATTACTTGTCGTTTTGTTATATCAATCCTAAACAGTTCCGTGCATTCTCGTCACAATTGTTTTTAACGAATAGCAGCAACATTCATCAACAATTTATTGCATATATTGATACAATAAAATAGTGTTGCTTTAACTGTGCACACTTTCTTGGATTATTTGTATCATCTTCGTAATATTGTACTACTTATATTAATCCGCAAAAGTTGTTTCAACCAGCACATATTTTTTCCGCACTGAGACTCAAACTCACGTTCCTTGAATTAACACGCCTCTACTTCTACGACAAAGAAACAATCTGACTTTCGATCTCAGGCCGACGATGTAAAAATTATTTTTTTAAACCCAATATTTTCAGCATGCAATTTTTAAAAAATCAGAGAAATCAACGAAATTGAAAATAACACCATTATTTTAAGCGTGCCTTGTTTTATATGTAAAACAGTAAAAAATGGAGCAGTTTTTCAGAAAAAAATGTTGATAATTAGTATTAATTTCAATCAGAAATTAGGTGAAAACTACTTTTTTAATAAATAAATGTACATGACCTTCTCTAAAGAGTTGTTGTTTTAGAACAGATTTTGGTTAAGGCAAAAATCTTCCAATTTTTTTTATTGGTTATTAAAGGTCGCATCAACATCTTAGGTCATTAGCGACCACTATTGCTGTTAACGGTATGGTAACTATGTGGATGAAACGATATGGTGATTGATGATAAGGGGTGAAAGGACGAACACAAATACAACCATGCCCGAGGCGGGACTCGAACCCGCGACCCTTCCGTCCGAGATCACTACGACACTACTGCATTAGCGATCTCGGTCACCGGGTCGGCTCCCTTCAATTTTGTTGTTTGAAAATGTTACGTTTTTGCAATTTCCGAAAATACGGACAAGCCGAAAATGGGACTGGCACCATTCCTTTAACGTCCATCAATACGAGATAAAAATATAAAGAAAAAAATTGGAGATTAGGGGAAATATTATTGCTAAAAAAATTTTAAAATTGCCTATTTCACGCAAACTTTTGCAAAATCTACTCATATATTCGAAAAATTGCACTACACGGCCTTATTTCAAGACGTCTTTAAAGAATAGATTTCATTAAGAAAAAACTTCTCTCTTCAATATTGTAGTTGTAAGAAGATGCCTCAAAATGGCACTTTTTCAATTTTCGAAAAATCGGACATTTCTACGATAATTAGTACCAATCTCTTAAAAGCCCTTTATGCCATCTGAGAGCAAAGTTTAATAAAAAAGTTCGATGTTATGATTGAGAAAATTTTGAAAATGTTGTTGATGCTCCAACGTAAAGTATCCTCAAAAATAAAACTATCTGCTTCAAACTTCCAAAGCCTACAGATCGTTCAGATCGATCGCGGAATATCAATTTTGGAGAAAATCGGCCGCACAGTTTAGGCGCTAGCGTTGACCACAGATGGACAGACGAATGTTTTGCCATCAATCGACTTTTCTGTGTCAAGAACCAACAAACCATAGGTCCTAAGTACACCAAGAGTCAGAGGACGTAATTGGCTCTACCTACGGGGGAACATGATTTATGTACTTTTTCGTTGCCATGATCCGACAATAAGTGTTTTTCTGTCGAAAATTCACCGTATTCCGACACACCATTACAGACTTTCTTCTTACGAAGTAAGGGTGAGAAAGTAAAAACGTAAACTGTCGAATTCAAAATTGTCCAGTGTAACCCACGATGTTGGTTATTTTATAGTTTCACTCACTATCTAGCTACAAGTTCTACGTATCCAAGAAAAGAATGCTGAAACGTTTATGAAGACACTCGAAAGTTTTCACTCCAGTATGTCTTGGATGAAGAAGGAGTGACTTTATTGAACGAGCATGAGGCTCCATCTGTTTTCGAGGAGACGAAAGGCGATATTTCATGAATAATGTTCCAAGAAACCTTCAGATGCATAAGGGGCTAAGTTGAGTCACAAATAATCTTGTAATATTAAGACTTTGCATATCACCGTCACAAAAAGTTTCACACGGCCTTTTAAAGGCCCTGGAAAGTTGGGAACATTTATAACGCAGAACGTTCATGCAGTTTATTAAAGAAAAATATTAAAAGAGGAAATTGCATAGGGAAAGACAAAAGTACGTCCTAAGAAAACACACATAGATGAGGAAAATAGCTGCAAATGAGATTAAGGGTGTGTCCTAGGATAAAGAATATTGGATGCAGCAGAAAGTGATTTTTGAAAATAATGCATGTACAAACAGATGTTACTAACCACAAAAATCGATCTCTAAACTACGTAACAAAGAAGATATTAATACAATTTTACTTTACGGTATATTTTCTTTGTGCAACGTATAGTTTTCTCCGGTAGGATTAACAAACATCATTTAGAAATGTATATTTCGGAATGTATGCAATATCTTCCAAACAGCGGTTATTTGTGTTCATGAAGTTTTGTTTGATTTTTAAAATGGTAACAAATAAATTTGTATTTAACAAAAAATTAATGATTTTAGTTGCGAAAACAATTATCCCACAAAAACAAAGCGTAAACACGCAATTACAGAATTCCTACGAAATGTTCCTAAGTTTTAATAGCTCCAAACTGAACTGAAGTTGTAATTAAAATTATTCTCATGACACTAAGGACTGCAAGAAGACTTCAACTAAAACATCGTTGTCGTTCCTTGTAGAACGTTTTCTACAGTCACCAGATTAGTGTCAAACTTACAACACTGACTTTGTTAAAACAGTTATTCTGACGTTTCGCACGGTCTGTGTTTTCTTTCCCTTCATGCTGCATACATTTATTTAGAGTGCCAAATAGGAATTTTAAAAAAGTATATATGATAAATGGAATAAAAACTTTCGTTGTAGATTGGAAAATATTTAATTATTAAGAAAAATATATAATGATTCGTAACCGAATGAAATTGGACTGGCCCGAATGAAATTGAAATGGAATAGAAATGAAGTCACAAAATTATTGGCTTCATTTAAATAAAATTCAATTGAAATAAAATATTCCAAGCAGTTTAAATAATATTTTCATACATATTATATTTTAACATAATAAATAATATAATTGCTACAATATAGTGGAAGAATCATGAATGTTGACAACGTTTTATTGAGTACATTGCAAAGGATTTTATTGCTACCAGGCTCCTTATAGATCCTAAAGAAAGCCATTAATGTGTTTGCTGAACAGGAAGCATGACAAAAGATAAAAAGAATTTTAATTTTATTCATTTATCGAATTTAAAAATCTGGAAAGAAGCATTTGCTGATTGAGAAAATTAATTGAAAGTGATCACTTGTGACTGTGCACTATACATAATTTACAATTATTACTTATAAACTTTACAAATAATCTTCTCTATGAGTTACGCTTGCAATACAGATATCTTTAAAATGATCAGGTCAACAAAGAAAATACAAAGTTCTACAATACATTTAATATAGAAATAGTGACGAATATTATTTCCAATTTTGGTTTCTTTTGGGCGTAAATATTAAGCAAGACTTAATGGAAGTAAACAAGTTTACTTCGACTCTAAAAAAAATAATTTATATGTATACAGGAATCATTAACGGAGAGCCATTAAATGCCAGTTCTTTTCACATGTTTCGCATCATCTGTTCAAAAGTTATATTTTGGAATTTTATACTAAATGTAGATATTTGCTTGGATTATTTCATTTAGTCAAGTTGTATTATATTTAGTCAAGCAGAAATATTAATACATACCGCGGTTTGCAAAACTTTTTGGGTGCAAAAGTTAAACCCAAATTAAAACTACTGGTTTTGCTGCATCACTTACTCTCTCACATTTCTCTAATTTTTTAGAATAGATTTTGTTTGGACCAAAAAGTCTATCATGAGAGAGATTGTGAGACCAAAAACTACAAAATTAATATTCTTGTTTTCCAAAGTTCTTTTTTTCGTTTTAGAACATACTGAGTTTATCGAAAATGAGACTAGCACCAATTATCTTACAATCCTTTGATTCATACGATAAGAAAATTCTAAGAAAAAATGTACCTGTTTGTGAGAAAATAATTGTTAAAAATTGCATGTGCAAAATATCACTCAAATTTATGTGAAAACTTCTCAGATTTTTGAAAATTTGTATTACGTATTTGGAGTTTGGGAGTCCGCCTTCACTGGCCAGCTACTGATGTCCCACTTGCCTGGCCTAGTTAAAATTCCCATGCTTGGGGTAAGAGCAACATGAGGCGAACATGACGTAATCTCTTCACCGTAACTAGCAAGATCCGCCTGCTTGAGCTTTCCTTCGTCCCACAGCTACATAAACTGGGACGATTTTAAAGGAAAGCTACAATATTTTTGCGTCGACCGTGAATCGAACCCGGGGACCACAGCAAGGGAAGCTATTACGCTACCCATGAGCCATCGCAGAGGCTTAGAAAATTTGTACATGACATTATTTCATAATCAGTTTTGGTGCAAAAGATTTTGTTGAGAAAAATATCTTTGTTCAATATTATAGTTAATGTAAGACGCTGAATAAATTTTGAACATTTGCAATTTTCGAAAAATCAGGGATTTCAACTATCATGAGACCTGCGACATTATATTCAGTCTTTTTTACGCTCTCCAAAAACAAATATTAATAAAAAAATATGGTTCCCTTTTTCAGTAATTTTTTAAAATGTTGTTGAAACTGTATGCAAAATACTTCCAGAAATCAAAATATCCATTTCAAATTAGCAGGGCCTTGTCTTTGGTTAGATCGATTGGGAATATCAATTTTGGAGAGAGTCCTAGGAGCGGTTTAGGCGCTAGGGGTTGACCACAGACAGATGGACAGACAGACGTTTACTAGAAGTCAATATATTTTCAGTATCAATGATCTATAAATGTGAATTCTGGCTACACAATATGTTAGAAGAAATAATTTACTACTGTATGAACAAGATTTGCCCACTTTTTCGATAAAAGGGTACGACAATAAGAGTCGTTTGGTTGAAGAAGTTCCGATTTCCGGCGCAAGATTGCCGTACACTTTCTTCTTATGTAGTAATGCAATAAAGTAAAATATACCGAATTGGAATTATAGCAACAATATTTGAAAAATTTAAAAAAATGTTTCATTAGACCAGAAGTACGGAAGTGCATTTTAAAATCGCCGCCGAAATGAAAGATTTTACATTCATTTTATCTATTTTTGGCGATACGGGATTCACAGTGATCAATCGAACGAACACAGTATCTTAATTTTACATAGAAGTGGAAGCTGCTTATATTCCAGGCAACGTAGCGAGTCATCAGTTTTTCGGCTCTGACGAAAGCGCCCGGCATCGGGTTGGCCATTTCGCCGGCAGAAGAAAAGCGTGAGTTGGCTGCCATCCGCGGGTCGTTGCTTTTTTGTTCTTTATTTATTTATTCGCATCACAAACAGCAACTCCTGTACGTGACGTTCCAGAGAGAGGAGTGAAGTTCATCTATCAGAGCTTTTGTGTGGAAGGTGAAATACTTGCTGCTGTCTGGCACTGCTGCTTGGAATACATGTGTCTTAGACTTCTCCTTAATGTTAGGAATGCTGGGATTTTTTGCATTTTTGTTCAGTTGCTTAAAGCTTGGCGTTTGCAAAGATTTACCTGTTAGGACATATTGCAAGGAATTATCAGTATCAGAGGACTCTGCATAAAATACAATTTTTTCCAAATTGTTGCACCAAAAATCAAATATTTTTCTTAATAAACTAGTTTTCATACATTTTTTCAATAATTTCTATTCTAATCTATCAAAACACATGATGAAGTCTCTGTCTCCTCCGGGAGTATGAGTAGTCACAGATCTTGGTATTGTGAGTGTTTCGTGCTTAGTTATTTCAAAATATGTAAAGTTGGTATATCGCTCTCATAAATCTCAAAACTTAAAAATATGAAAGTAATCTTTTCATTACTGCTGTAGAGTATGACCAAAAATATTTTTAATTTACACTACTGATCAATTTAAGTATTTATTAACAACTAAGAAATAAAAAATATATATCAAAATTGCATTTCTACAGACTAATTTATTCCACCCCTCGTCTTTTCTTTCTCCGTCAGTGAATGAATGCTCTCCTCTTTTCGTTTGAAAAGAACTCCTTTCTTTTCTTTTCTTACAATGGAGAATGCATCCTTTCTGATTTTCGAGATCTGCAATGTAAAGACTATTTGAATGAATGGGCTTTCTCAGAGGGTATAACTATTCGCACGGTCTGATTTGATCTTTCATTTTCTTTAAAAAGTTTTTCGCTGTTTTGCTTTTCTTTTTCTTCAATTCATTGGTTGAGTTTACAATCACTTGATAGGCTATTTAACGCGACTGAATGAACAGTTTTGTAAATTACAAACTTTCCAGCTTCGTTAATAAGTTTGAAAACATTGATTCGGTGGAAGCTTTTTTTCACTTAATGAAGTTTTGTATGTATATAACCAATGGCACAAAAATCTTTTTCGTGTTTTTCTTCCTTTTGCTAAAAACTTCAATGTTCAGACTTAACATAAATTTTTTCTGAATTTAATTAAAACGTTTCTCACCTCATGCGCATAATACAAATATATTTTTTTAATTAACATTAAAATGAAATAAAAAATAACGAACTTTGTCAACGACGCATTCAGACTTGTAAATACACCTTCTGTTTTCTCTGACACTTTACAGTTTATTATACAACTATTTAATTGTCGTTAGTAAACATATATTGAGATGAATATCGAAACTTTTATCAGAAAATAATAATATATGGTACATGCTATTTAAAGGATACACTTCAAAATTGTCACACTCTTCTTCTCTCTAAAAGTTATTGTTCAGGTTCAATTTTGTTTCATGATAAAACATGAAATTAAAACTATAAAAATAAAAATAATAACAGAATCTTAAAGCTGTAGGTGATAATATTTATTTAAGTGTATTTTATCCATATGTAGCAATATTTCGTATGTCTTAGTTTTTGTATAATTGAAGTTTTGAGCACTTTTTTCAACCAAATTGTATTTTAAATTTTGAATATTCGTTCAATTTTTATAGATTCGCCCGTTCGCACATTCGCAAGTTAAACATTTTTAAAGCCGCTTTTTAACTATTAGGTCTTGTAGTGATCACTTCGATTGTTTTACATTGGGGTAACTCGACACGTAAAGACAACACAAGCACATACAAACATCCATGCCCGTGGCGGGGTTCGAACCCATGACCCTTTGAGCCGAGGCAATTACGGCCCTACAGTCTTAGCGACCTATCCAGGCCGGCTAAGTAAAAATTGTTCACACGAAAGTGGTCGGCTTACCCACGTGACTCCCAGGCATTTAGCGGCCATTTAGCGCCCAGCCATTTAGCGGAACCGTGCGCCCAAAACAAAGCACCCGATACCTTCATGTCTCGGTCGGCCTTTGTTTCTCTTTCAGTTAGCATCACTCCGCGTGTGCATTCCAAGGATTTCGTAACAATACCTTTCGTTTCTTGTTTTTCTGCTGCTGCTGCGTCTGCTAAATAAGCCTCAGCGCATCCGAACGCTGAAATATTCTCCTCCAGACAGCGACAGAATTCGACAAGCTTCACAGCTAATGTCAAAAATCTGCCTGCCTCTGCCGGGACTGAAATCTTAGGTTCTCCCCGTTAGAAATGCTTCAGAGTCATCGGAAATAAGCGCTTCTGACGCAGCGGAGTTTAACTCATATGGATACGTTATCGATAGAAATTTAAGTGTAAACTCAGTAAATTATCAAAGGTAGATTATTTCGAAAAAGGTTTGATTAAAGATACGCAAATAAACATTTAATACACTATTTTCACGTAATGTTTATATTGAAAATTGATTAACCTTATGTGTTATGATAATCTTATGATTTGATGATAAATCATGAATGACGGCAAATTGTTTTTTTATATATTTATTTACTGTTCAATTTTCTACAATTTTTCAGGATGATGAATGAAATGATACAAAACTTTTTGGAGATGCCAGAATTCATATCATAGTTATTGGTAATTATGATTTTATTTTAATAATACATTCGAGTAAAATTGGATATTATTGTTTAAATAGAAATAAAACAGAACAAAGAAAACGAACATTGCTAAGCAACTACGAAGAATCTAATCACGGCGGCAACGTAAAAAATATATCAATTGTACTTTTTTCGAGTATGTATATTTAATTACCAGCACATTTCTAAGGAAGATTCAATTTTCATTGAGGTTAAATAACTCTTGCAGCGCAAAGAAAACAGAATATTATTCGATTTATTTCACATGAGCGGGAACCATGATTGGATTATCCTTTATTTGTCTCGCACCCAAACAAGCAAGCATCGCTCGCTTACATCGATATTTTTTCGCGAGTCGGTTCGAAGCGCTGACGAGGTATAGCTTTTCAATTTCCTTGGAATTCAATGATTCCAGAACGATAGAGGGCGTGAAAGAGCAGCATCGACTGCAGCGCCATCGTTGGAAATCGTCGAAGCTTTCGTAAGAACGTCGGAAGAGCGAGCATTGCGAATGACAACTTCATTTCCTCTTTTCGGCTTCCAACTTCTCTTACGAACAGAATGAATGAATGTTCTGTAAGATCGCACATACATCCAACTGTCAGCTGCGGCAAAAGCGTACGGAAATTTAGAAAATTCGATCTGTCAAAGATTTTATTATGGGACCGTCACATATGTTCCATTATCTTATTTTTCATTATTTTTGCACATTTTTCTATGATACTAGAATGGATTTGGATTCGAAATTGCTTCGTCGCAATGGTCTACTCCCTTTCATCCATTTTCACATTAGTGTATAACCCATGTATTGGGGTGTGTGCGTTTAACTCGTGTTTTGAGGTGTGATATTAAACAAATCGATTCGTTTGCTTAAAGAACTTCATTGTAGTGTAAGAAAAACACTAATACACCTGGAAGAGCCCAAAGGGAAGCAAATCAAGAAAAAAATACGCATCTCGTTTACCTTCGCTCAACACAATTTATTATTTACCTTTCAAATACATTGTTATTTTTACCAAGCATGCGTTTTAAAAATAATATTATCTTTATACAAACATGTAAACATGTTTATTCACAGTTTTTCACAGATTCTTATCAAGGAAACCAAGCAGCATTTTTAAAAGTTTCTGGTTACTTCATGTAAACTACTGGCGTTATACGTTATATTAAATTAAAAAACTACAGCAGAAAAATCAGTTAATTTTAAATAAAAGACCTGTTGGTAAAATGCATTTAACCCATCGTTTAGGTGTAATATTTAATAAATTACTTATATTGGACAAATAGTTTTATGAAAGTGAGTGCAAAACAATCATTTTCTTGGATGTGCTTAAAGGAAGGGGAACGTTAGTCCTGGGAAGAAATAAGATTGTCCCTTAATTGATTAAGAGAAATACCGTCTTTAACAATATATTTAGAAACAAGATTAGCGCGTGTAAAACAAATGTAAAATAAGTGTAAAGGAAATTTCAGAAAAGAGAATGGATAGAGAGAGAATATCTATATTGTGTTATGCGGATGATGCAGTATTATTGGCAGATCCAGAAGACAACTTGCAAAGACTCAAAAATTTTCAAAAAGTGCAGAATATTACAACGCAGCTGACAAAATAAAATCAATGGTGATCTCAAAAGAGCCTATACGGTGTAAACTGATGATAAAATAATAGAGGAAGTTATGAAATTTTAAGCACCCGTAAAATGTATAATGATGTCAAACAGCAAGTAACGAAAGAAGCAGTAATATCAGAGTATTTGAAAGGTGTAATATGGAGAAACAAATTTCTTAATGTAGAAAGCAAAGTAAAAATTTATAAAACTATGGTAAGACCAATAATAACATTTGGAGTAGAAACAAGGGCCGATAATAAAAGAACTAAGACTCTACTTAGAACATCAGCGATGAGAACATTAAGATCAATGTTAGGTGTAACAATATGGGATAGATTGGAAAACCAAGATATAAGAAATGAATGCTTATAACCGACATAGTAAAATTTATAAGAACAAGAAGAAGAGAATGAAATGAGCACGTTACCAGGTTACACAGCAAAAGAAATTCAAAACCTACAGGAAAACGCGACCCAGGCAGACCGAAGAAAAGATGGATTGACAGTATGGTTGCCGCATCTTCAGAATCATTCTGATGGTGAAGTGTGAAGAAAAACAGCTGTAACCTAAATAAAAGAAGAAGAAGATGATTAGTCTCTTTTAATAACTCAGTTATCATCTTCAAATCCTGACGCTTCGGAGACATAATTTGATTAATTTCTGACTTCCGAGCTGCAAATTGTAGAATTATGTCGTGATCATTTCAAGCTCTTCTTTTTCGTCTTGCAAATAATACTTGTATACCTAAAATATTTTAAGTGAAAGTGTTGATGGATGCATAAACTCTCATATCTAGTCATTTTTGAATGCCAGCACCTCAGAAATTGTCTAATATTAGTGAAACAATTGTCACTGCTTTGTTTAAAGTTATAATATTATAATTTAATGAAATTTTACCCTTGAATATTGCGTTGTAAAGCTGTTTGAGACTTAATTGTTTAGAAATAGATTATGTGTTGTTTGTTGTTTGGAAATAGATTGTTTAGAAATAGATTGATTCAAAAGAAGCGAAGGCAGAAAAAACTCCTTGACCACGGTCGAAAAACATTTTCACTTCGATAAGTAAAGCAACAAACACGTAATTAATTTTGTAGGTAACTGGACAAAACATTCATAATATTGAACAAAATACAACTGTGCACTAGGGAGCGTTCAAATCAAGAAAACGGAATTAGGAATTACAGGATTCCCAGTTCTAAGAAGAAAAAAAACGTAAGGAGCACTTATTAAGGGAAATTATGTCGGACATAATATTACAGCGCTCTGCCCAAAACAAGGCAGATAAATAAACGCCCCCTCCACAGTAACTCCGCCCGGATCTCTATGCAACGAATGCGACCGGGGCGGCGGGAGCTTCTTGTACCTGCTGCTTCCGGAGGCGGCCGCAAAAGAAACGGTAGCGCTGCTGGCGCGAAGCCTGCCTGACGCGGGGGGCGTAACTCATAATTAGGCTCAGCTTAGCGCCATTTTTGCCAAGATCTGCCGGGCGCTTCTTTTAAGAAAAACACGCAGAAGCCATTTGTAATAGGGATTAAACGAGGCTTCGTGAGGCGGGTATGAAAGTATAATGGTCGGGATTACTAGGCGCCGTGAAAGGCTGGGCGATGGTGGTGGTGGTGTGCAGGAGGGGTGGGCGAAACCAACGCCTTCTCGCAGCGAGGCTCTGCAACTTCTGAAATGCGGGGGCGGACCTGCCTCTGAGCTGCCTGCCACGTGCCCTCCTTTGTGCATTGGCCCTTACCAAGCCCATGCCCTAATTCTCCGGGGTATTGTAGGTTCTCCTGGATTCCCTTTCAACGGTACATACCGACAAACTCGCCCCAAATATTTCAGGTATTTGAACAAATTCTATATGACTTCGTATTTAAGGAAACATAAACATCAGCGTACACATCTCCCTGTCATTATGTTCTGTTGTCATTTGTAGCAGTGTTAAAACCAGGCCATGGTTGATAACACGCTAACACACTGCTGCACTGCAAACACTCAAAGTGAGTCTAAATGCAAACCTTTCATTTTTTCTTTATCGCTAGTGCTTACGCAATATAAAGAAAAAATTGTAATGGTGCGAGAAAAACGACGAATTTTCGACAGAAAAACTCGGACCCGGGAAACAAAAAAGTTGTTAAATCTCGTATATACAGGATGAGTCACGTCATTTTAGCACCTTCTGTAGTTTTTGAATGTTTGAAGTTATTGCAATGCAGTTTTCACGGAAGTGCACGAGAGAATGGGGTTAATTGATGTACTTATTCGTTTCCTTTTTTCACTTGTATTTTAAGAGATATTGAGGTAACATTGTTTTATTCAAATGAAACTATATATATTTTTGGTCAATAATGACGGGCGTAAAAAGACAAAGCCAATGATATACATATTGTCATTTGTTAGATAAGCATTTTGTTTAGTAATTTTGATTTTTTTGCGACTATGCGACTATTGCGATCTCATGATGTCGTAGGAAGTAATATAATTAATATTAGGATTATTATCATTATACAATTCAGTAAAGAGACATCATTCTTGAAACAAAGTCTTCCCAGTTTTTGAAGCCCAGCAATTCTTCCTTATACCCTATTAGTTGTCTAAAAGAGTCAAAATCTTCCTTTTTTCAACACATTAGTTTTGAAATTCAGAGATGACCTTTTGAATTTGAATATAATATAAGAATCTATAATATATAATATGAAATCATACAATACTTTGTTCGAGCATGTATTTATGAAAAAAACATAAGTCGTAGGATAAGTCATGGCACACGTTATGCCTGGAGATAATAAAAATTTGAACATGGAATAAAATTACATTGAAGAAACTGGAAAGAGGAAGAGACAAATATTCAACAAATGAGAGCAATGTTCCTGTGACAATTCATTAGATGTACTTCTCTAAGAGAGATAATTAAGGAAAACATTTAGAAATAAACGAATATAAGAACGATAAAAAAATCTTAAAAATATGACGGCATTTGTTGCATTCAGTGAGAGTCATTATAACTCAGCCCTCAAATGGGAACGTTCTTGTTCGCATAATTCTGGCTATTATTGCCCATATTTCTGTCGTTTCAAATGACAGCAAGCTAATCCCTGTGATCCACTCAAGGCCGCTCGCGCAGAGGCAGAAATCCGCTCGGCCGCAGAGCAACGGAAGCCCCGGGGAGGCAGCGCGTGGGAGCCGCTGCCTAACGAGGCCTTGGGGTCTGCACTGGCCTCAAACGAGGGGGCGCACTGCTCCACACATTTAAGTGCTTCTACTACAGGCGAGAATGGACTCTAGAGTTATCAGTGGCAATCCACTAGGGAGGGGTCAACACCGGACCCAAACGCGCTTTTTCCCTTCATCATTGTTTAGGACAATAGTTACTGCTTCATCGTTGGTAACTTTTATTATTAAAATATTCCTTAACCCTACGTGATGTCGTACCGGGAGCGGTAGCTCAGTGCATTAACTGATGTCACTGCAGCGCCTCTGACCGGGAGGTCCGAGGTTTCCGTGGTTTCACCGATCAACACCAGGTTAATGCCGGAGCAGTCCCCTAACAAAGGGACCACGGACTGCGCGCGATCTTTCCTTCCTCTTCCGTGTCCTATCCTCTCTCCTTACACGCACACTTACACTAACATGCACTACACTATCACATATTCCGGGAGACCGGTCGGGAGCTTAGAACTTGTTCCAGCTTGGGCGGTCCCCCGCTGGTGGGAGAGTCTTGGTTAGGGGGAAACCCCACTAGCCGACGGTAGGTCGGCGCCGGATCTCGCCATCCAGCGGGGACATATCACCGCCGTCTCCCAAGCAGATTAAACATGTACTACACTAACGGGACTAATGACCAAAGCAGTTGAAGTGCCCGGAATCACGAAAAAATGAATCAATCAACGTGACGTCGTCGTGATAGAGTAAGAACAAAGACTTGGATTTGTCTTTACAGATTTATTTACCGACATTCACTATACATTATTTACAACTCCTAAGTAACACTTTTTTTGCTGCTCTCCGCAGCCTCCAACCCCTGAGGTACGCCACCCCAATCGGCCTCCAGAGAACCTCAGCGTGCGAGAACACTTGAGCCGCCCCTGTTGTCTTGTCTGGTGGCGAAAGCCACACCTCGCAAAGCGGAGACTTGCCATTACAGCCGCATGGGTGATAATGTGATCCTGCACTGAAATTCCTCTCAAACTCCAATGCCCGTCGGCAGCTTCATGCGCTCGCCTATATTGCGCGTAACCACGTGACAGAGCCACCCACGCTCTAGACTCGCCCAACTGCCTCGTCTCGTTACGGAGTTTTGGGCCGGGCGCAAAACAGGGCCCGCCGGTCAGCTGCATTCCGAGGCTGCCATCACTCATCATCACCCTGCGCTGACACCCGCATTCCGAGACCACGCCCCCTTCCCCGCCGAGGCCCGCACTCTCCAACGACCCATGGCGCTCTGGTTGCCGCCAGCCGGACGTCGGTGGACCAGCCCCTCCCCCTTGCCGACCGGCGGTGGACCAGCCCCTCCCCTTGCCGACCGCCGGTGGACCAGCCCCTCCCCCTTGCCGACCGGCGGTGGACCAGCCCCTCCCCTTGCCGACCGCCGGTGGACCAGCCCCTCCCCCTTGCCGACCGCCGGTGGACCAGCCCCTCCCACTTGCCGACCGCCGGTGAACCAGCCCCTTCCTCTTGCCGACCGCCGGTGGACCAGCCCCTCCCCTTGCCGACCGCCGGTGGACCAGCCCCTTCCTCTTGCCGACCGCCGGTGAACCAGCCCCTCCCCCTCGGCGACCGCACGCCCTTGCGCCTGCCCAACCGAGCGAAACGCTAAGACACCTAAGTGATACATTCGGCTTTCAAAGCTCATAAGATGATTTTAAAACAATTCGCAACCGTCATCACGCAGTAACACTTCGTGGAAATTCCAGTGTTCTCTTACAGTCAGGTCCGTCAATAAACACGCGGTAATCTGAGTAAATGCTGAGATGGTCCCTTGTTTTGCTTCTGGGCATAAATGTAACTTCATTATCTGTGCACGTCTTCTAGAATTCAGTGGGAAATATAGTTATTTAAATTATCATTAGCGTGTTGTCGCAGCAGGAAGTGTTTTTCCTTGACGAAGGACATGATGGATAAGAACCCAAAATTTGTTGCTGATTTATTCTTGAAAATAGATTTTATTAGATTACATCGGCGCGATTTTTTTTTACATTCAGAATTCTAGTATATGACTTAGTGTAAGGATCACAGAACTTTGAAAACGTGCACAGAATTCACTTCTCCCTACAGCACGTCATACACAGTTTTTAACTGTTTTTGACGTAAAAAATAAATGAAATAATTTTAATAACTGTCGTTGTAGAGAACAGTTGTGGAGTCATTGAAAAATAGTGAATGCTGAACTAGTTATTCAGGTAATTGACGTAGCCATCTGTGTCCGCGGAAAGGTGCCATTACAGATAAATATACAAAATTATATATGTTCAACAGTATTCTATATAATTATATGCTGTTGGCGAAAGGGCATTAACATATCTGATTTTTTCGGTTAATATTTCTTTGGTCTTACGTCTACAACGCAAAGCATACAATTCCATTGTATTTACAAGTATACACATTGCATAGTTACCCCAAACCTACAAAATACGTACTTGTACAAGAGGCTCGTTGCGTCTGGAACATCACAATTCAAAAAGTAAAGGTTGAAAACTAGCACCGTTTCACTGGTTAATGTTATTTAATCGCATGAAATTTGGTATTCATATTTTTCACCCTTATATTAAGGGCTGGGGTAGGGGTTATGTGAGTTACGGATAGCAAAAAAGTAAATCAACGACCACCCAACAATACATGTGTAAACACACTTAAAAATCTGTTGATTCAGTACTGTCCAGATACTCATTATAATATAATGAATATATATTGTAATGAATATATTATAAACAGTAAAAAACTAGACCAAATGTTCCACATTCAACAACATATCAACATACATGTCTCATCACCCATACAGACAAACGCATACATTCCTGGTGGGTATCCCAATATGATCACAAGTTGTCATGCCCTTCCTACACATTTCGAGTACACTCAGCAACACGTTCGCACTTAAATAAACACATACAGATTCATATGTACGTAGGCTGTTGTCTTCATACCTCAGTGCAATGGACTCCATTTTTCCCTTTTAAATAATCATAAATCATAAGCATTCTTGAATACATCAAAACACACCACCGCCATAAATCACAAATATTTTATTTACATCTGGATGCACCATTTGATGATCTTTGAAATATGACTCAATATAAGGTCCCTTATTTTTTAGACAATCGTTGAATGAAATATGACAACAATGAAATATTACCTAGTAATCATGAAATACCTTTTTATTTATATTAAAAATACTAAAAACAATTCCAATAATAATATTAATTTCATATTCGTGTAATAATTTCATATTACGATTGTCTTTTTTCATAACGATTGTCTAATAACATTCATTACGAAAATGTTCTTCCTAAGCGCGTACACGTCCTTGTGGTTCGTCCCAACCGCTTCCGCAGGTAAAACTGGAACCTCAGCGCGCTGGTGGAGAGAGCGATCCTTCTCTTGTGCGGGAGGGAGTTTCCCGTTTGGCATCCCGGCCACCGCGAGAGCCCTTAGTGCAAAGTTAAGGGCGACCGCGGCAAAGCTCCCTTTGAATCGAGGAATCCTACAAACCTCACGGCTCCAAGGCAGATTGGCCAGACCCCAAGTGGTGCTGTGGAGGGATAGGACGTGGAGGAAGGGCTTCGAGGTTACGTCACTATCCTCTGGTCACGAGGCGTCACGAGGGATTGGAGAATCCATGAGGACTTCATTTCAATGTTTGGGAAGAATAATATCATCTTTCCTAGAAAGCTCTTTAGTAGAATAATTCTGTTTAATACTGATTCCTCAAGACATTCATTTCATAATAATTAATAATTATTTATTTCTTAATAGTTATACTTTTGCTCGTTTAGAGTATTCTACGATTTATTTCAGTAAATTGTCCTCAAAAAAATTATATCATATGTAATCTTCTTTCTTGATTAGAATCGTTAGTCGTGGTGTAGAAATCACAAATGTATTTACTAGAAAAGCCATTTAATAATTCATTGATCGTTTACGAAGATGAGTGCTGTTCATTTAAATTTTAATTTCGTAAAAATCTTCAAATTTTTAAATTTTTAAAGCATTGCATTTTAGAATAATCATTAATAGAGAGTCTAAAAGCAGGTGCATTACGGGTTGTTCAAAATACAAGATGACGAGCGCTTTCAAAACCTTTACTCGTATTCTATACTAGATGAAATACTCTGCATTGGCTGAGGATTTATTAATCATAATCATTAAATAAGAGAAGAAATGTATTCTATGTATGGTGTTATATATATATATATATATATATATATATATATATATATATTAAATCGAAGCCGTATATATGCCACGCCCACACATCAAGAACCCCAGACAGCTAGTTGAAACGTTGGTTTAGGCGGTCCGCCAAGTTGAGTGTGGCGCGTTGGCGACGTTACTACCTGACGTCGGCATCGGTCAAGCCAAGCAGAATCAACCAATAGTACATTTGCAAGATAATATAAGGAACTAAATATCGCCATTTGCTCCCGAGGAAAAAGCGAGGGAAACAATGGCCAAGTATTTTTTCCGTTGAGACAGGTTTTTTAATGAACATCAGTGGCTGAGACATTCCAGTCCAGTACTTACGAATGCGAGGTTCGCGTTCGAGTAACAAATTTCAGATAGTAGTGTTCAGTCATTTTGTGGGTATATTTCTAATTGAAGAATACATGATTTTGTGTCAAAGATCCAGAATCTTTGATTTCTTAGTCGTAAACTTACTTCCATTCTCCCAAACATGCATTCCTAGTAGAAGCTTCCAAAGAACAATTGAACTAAATCAACTCGACAGGTCTGACGACGGATCGGCAGTGAACTGTCGGACGTTAACGCCCACTCTGAGCGATGCTCACTTAGGGATAACAACGTCTGGTCGGAAGAGCTGCTAATGCACGACGCGTCGCGGGAATTTTGAAGGCGTTTTCCGTGACACACACACACACACACACACACACACACACACACACACACACACACACACACACACACACACACACACACACATACACACACACTAGTGCAACATCTTCCTAAGGTTATTCCATCTCGCGTACAAATGCAACATATGTTTAGGCATATGTTGCATATGTTGGTTTAATATATGTTTATGCAACATATGTTGCTCGCGTACAGTGCAACATCTGTAAGGTTATCAATATATCCAAAATTAGCGCACCTAGTGTCCACCGGCGAAAGGAAGTTTACGCATTGGATTTGGCCTGAATTTCAGTTGGATATGGTTTATATGAATGAATAAATTACAGGGCTTGATTGCCTACAAAACGCAACGGAACGGCGATCCGGTGCCTGGGAAACGAAATAGGAGAAAAAAACAAAAACAGAGGAGAAACACGTGGCAACTTCGATTTTGAGTTCGACCAACTTTCGTAAACTGAGAGTTAAATTTTCCATTTAACTATATAATTCCTACAAATATAGTAAAGTTATTAGTAAAATAAAATATTATTATAAACAATTTTCATTTTCTATTATTACTATTATTATTATTATTATTATTATTATTGTTAAGAGTGATTTACAATTATTGAAGTATTTTGTAAATATATTATTTCTATTAAATTAATAATTAATTTTCAGGGCGTTCCGGGAACTAAAATTGCATAAATGAAGTACTCATAAAATGTACAGGTGGACTCAAAATAAATGTTACAAACCTCTAGGACGTGTAGATGAGACCAATTTGCAATGAACAAGTGGTGGGAAATGTCATACAGCGAACTTACACATGAGACATTTGCTCTCTGATTGTTAGGCAACGTCTCAAGTTCACTTCAGCACACTCTTTGACCGTGTCACAACATGACTTGCCGAACACTAATGCATGAGTAGTTGCTCAACAACCAGGAGAAAATGTCACGTAGTAAACATTGTTGTATGAATTATCCCACCTTAAATGTTTTTGCAAAAATGTATTAACTACCCTAGAAGTTTATTACATTTATTCTGAGATACGTTGTAAGCGAGATATTTTTCATTTGTATGTAAGAACACTATTCAACTAAAAGCCAGTAATACGTACTGCAGATCTTCGCAGCAACAGGCGCGATGAATCGTATGCAATCGGCTTCTCCCCACTAGACCATCAAATTTTGGTCACCCTCCTTTACGAAATCCTCCGTCGGTTACCCCCAGCCTGGCGACTGCTCATTTCGAGGCTTGATTTCCAGCATTTAGGCCGTCTCTTTGGAGCGGGCAGCAAAGAAAAGCGCAAGATTAAAAAAGCTCGGGTCCGCGGAATCCCTTGCTGGAAGCGGCCCTTCGCCTCCGCAATCGGGAACTCGCCCCGCCCTACTCCCTGCGCCCTACGCCCAGCGCCCTTCGGCCACGGAAAAAGAAACGACAGCGGTTCGTGAAGAGGAAAATCCTTAATTCCGCACCGGAATTTCGACTCCCGCAACTAACGGAGCCCCCACAGCCTGCCCCAGAAGTGGACTCCCAAGCGCGTACACCCTACGGTTCTCCTTTTGTACTCTAGGAAAAAATACTTGCAGACAACTGATTCCTATACGCTGCATACAAACAGATGGTGGGAAACGGCTCAAACACGAATTTAGTTTGTTTTAGGAATGCGGAAGATTATTGCAAAAGCGCACACACAGATCATTCACTAGGTTGATTGATTGATTTCCGCGTGTTTACGGGCTCGTCAACTGATTTGGTCATTAGTCCCGTTAGTGTAGTGCATGTTTTTTTCTCGGAAGATGGCGGTGATCTTCCCCGCTGAATGGCGAGATCCGGCGCTGACCTACCGTCGGATAGTGGGGTTTCCCCCAAACCAGGACTCTACCAGCTGCAGGGCACCGCCCCAACCGGGACAAGCTGTAAGCTCCCGACCGGTCTTCCGGAATATGTGGTAGTGTAGCGCATGTTAGTGTAAGTGTGTGTGTAAGGGGAGAGGATGGAACAAGGAAGAGGAAGGACAGATCGCGCGCGGTCCGGGGCCCGTTTGGTTGGGTACTGCTCCGGCATTCGCCTGGTGTTGATCGGAGAAACCACGGAAAACTACCAATCAGATCACCCGGCCACTGGAATTCTCCTCTAGACTGACTGAATTCGACCTAGCTGAAAAGATAGTGTCAAAAATCCTGCCGCCTTCGGGACTCGAACCTAGGACCTCCCGGTCAGAGGCGCTGCAGTGACAGTTGATGCACTGAGCTACCGCTTCCGGTCATTTACTAGGAAACGGTACAATTTAATATTTCCTTTTCCCCTTTTTCATAAAATCACATTCATTCTAACTGATGTTGTGAATTAGGTACTATTGGAGGGCAACTCTTGGAGGGTAAGATCTACTTTCTTTTGAACCGTATCAACCTTCATTATAACTTAACTATAAAATTATTGCCTGAATTTCTACGAAAGGAAAATTATTAGTATTTTGTAGTTTTTGTTAGGGTGTTGAATAACTTTTGCTACGATGCCTAAAAATTGAATTATTCATTTTTTCTTTTAAAAGTAGTAAATAGTGCTATTGAAACAACAGAAAATGTTTATAGAAGAGTATTCATCCATACATAGAAGAGCATTCATTAACAGCTTTAAAATACGTTCTACAAAAACCGAAGAGGCTTAATCATGATTTTGAGATTGAAAGTAAAATGTTTTGTAAGTAAAGCTTCTAGGAAAAGGAACTTTCGAAACCCCCCGAAGAAAGGAGCACAGTGACCACTTTTAGAATCCCTGAGCCAGTTTGTGCAGAATTGGTCTAAGTCTTAACAAAAACAAAAATACCGCGAAGGAACACATACAAAAAGCTTGTCACCTAAGACTCCTTGTGCTTTTTGTTTCTGATATATTATGAGATTTTCTATCTCATCACATAGTAAAGTGCGGTTACAAAATGAATGATAGTAAGAAACACATGAAGAAACACTCAATGGGTTAATTTTCATGCCGAATAGGTATGCATCTCTAAGCTTCATAATACCATGAATATACTCAAGAGGTAAATCTAAGAAATGCCAATACGGGTGGCCGAGAGCGCTAAGGCTGTAGTGCCGTTGTGATCTCGCGCCGAAGAATCGCGGGTTGGATTCCCGCCTCGGGCATGGTTGTATTTGTATTCGCCCTTTCGCACTTCATCATCACCATATCAGTATACAGATACCCCTAACGTTAATCAATAGTAGTCGCTAAGGACTTCGCATTTAATGCGACTTTAAATAAACAAAAGGATACATTATACAAATGTTAAAAATATTTCCCGATGACTATTTTACGATTGTTGCAGTACATATTACGTTGTTAGAGTAGGAATTACCAATAAATCATTATCAATAATCCATAGACCATAATTCATCAACTCATAAATTTTATTGTTTTTATAGCAACTTTGCTTCCTGGAGTCCATGTCGTCTAGTATTTGTGAAAGCGCTTTATTTTTATTTACACAACAAAGATAACCATACCAATAATTTCACTGAGTCTTTCTTTTTATACGTGTACTTTAACATCGCAAAATACGCTAAAAGGCCTTAAATAAGTCACGTTTTCCTTTCATTTCATTTCATTATTCCTTACATTGTTCAACAACTAAATTCAAAATTTAAAATATTGTTCTTTAAGCCTTTCTTATTAAATAAGTTATATTATTGTCTACTGGATGCATTTAATTTTATCTTTTATATTTACAAAGGTAATCTCGCGACGCACTTGAGAAGGTTGTGCCTGGTTCGCAAACGAGGAGCTATATCTACTCTCTCCTTAAGAGATGAGGATTAGAGAAAATCTTTGCCAAATAATGCTGCTGGCTTTATATAATTGCAGGAAAAAGATAATGAAAGTGGTGCAGCTTAAACGGAGCAATTCCATTTGCAGAATTTTCCCTCGAATATCATAGAATGTTGGTGAAACGTACTTTATTTGTGTTATATGAATTATCTTCCCGTAAAAATTAGCATAATGGGAAGAAAAGACTTCATAGGGCGACGTCATCAACGAACTCATCATATTATAATAATTTGATTTGGAAACAGTATGCAACTATTACAGAGAGTTTATCATCATTAGATTTCTCTGTCTCCTCCCTCTTCTGTCTCCTCCCTCTTCTGTCTCCTCCTCTGACAACCTCTTCCTTTAATTTCCTTCCCTGATTGCGTTTATGATATCTAGAAGAGTCTTGTTGTACGTCATGTTAGCTTCTCTGTAAATATTTTCAAATCTTTATATGTTTATATGTAAATATGCTTCAAATATTTAATATTTATAATGTGAAATAATGTGTCGCATTTCTGCCAAAAAATTTCGTCGAATTTTACACACGAAACAAATTCTCCTGCTAGGTCAAATGGGAAGGGAATCAATCCTGTACTCGGTTCTGGATAATTATTTATTTTTGTAGTTCGTCCAGTAAATATTTGAAATACTGACTATGGACTTTGTTTTGATAATTGAGATTATGAATACTGCGTAGGTTCATGGATAATTATTTTGAAGAAATTTGTATAATGTAACGAGAAAAACGTTTTGAGTTAGGAACTTTGAATGAGTTGAACTACCAATGAAACATATCTTTGTCTTTTAATATCCTTTTACCAGAACTGGGTTTTTAATACTTAAATGAAAAATTCTATTATTAAGATTAGTTTGTTTTAAGGCGATTTTTGTTAATACCTGGAATTTTAATTTATATATCTCACTACATTCTTTTAAAAATCATCCTACAATAAAATCAACCATTCATGAAAAAATCAAAGTAATGAATTGTGTATGCTAACAATATACAAAACTAAACAACTAAACGTGCATTAATTAAGAAAATCTTCGTACATTTCTACCGGTATCCTTAATCCAGGAAGTCAGCACAGTGTTTAAAATGTCCGTCAGTAGAAATATAATGTTTCAGCTGAGAGGTGTGTCACGTTGCAGACTTCGCCAAAGAGATAGCATACATTTAGGCCGCGCAGCCCGTGTTCGCATTCTGCTCGCGCAACCAATCCGACTACGTAGAGCCCCAAATCCTCCTGCCTGCTCTGCCTGCCGTCTGAATTGGATATCTGCCCTCCGGTGCAAGGTGCAGAGTTATCAAGTTACCCCTTACGCGGCGTATCACAGGAGCAAAGACAACGCGGCGGCGGCGGCGGCGGGGTGGGCGTGGTCGGGGCAGCTTTGCTCTCGCCGCCCGCTGCCTCCAGTGCAGCCGCACAATTGCGTTAACTGCTCTGCTGAGGGAGCGGAAAATGCGACGGCGGCTCTGGTGGTGGGGAGGGGGAGGAGCGGGAGGGGCCGGCTCTGGTAGGGGAGGGGGTGCGGAGCGTGACTGACAGAAGCAGCGGCAGGGGGAGGGGGCGTTACTCGGGGAATTACGGGCGCCACTGCTAGCTGAAGCTGTGCGGCGGTGGGGACAGGGAAAATAGGGTACAGATGAGAGAACTGGGACGGTGGTGCTAGTTGTGGGAGAGTGGATGAGAAGGCTAGAAGTGTTTTTGGTGGTAATGAATACGCTGGTGGGACAGTAGTGGAAGTGGTAGTGATGGTATTGGTATTGGAATGGTAGGGATATTGGTTGTGGCAGAAGAAATTATAACGGAGGTGATGATGATAGGGGTGGAGTTAGTAGTAATGCCAGTGCGGGTTGGATGACGGCGGTGGATTGATTGATTGATTTTTTCGTGTTGCCGGGCATGTCAACAGCTTTGGTCATTAGTCCCGTTAGTGTAGTGCATTTTTTCTCGAGAGATGGCGGTGTTCTTCACCCGCTGGATGGCGAAATTCGGCGCAGACCTACCGTCGGCTAGTGGGGTTTCCCCCTAACCAGGACTCTCCCACCAGGGGGGCACCGCCCCAGTCGGGACAAGCTCTAAGCTCCCGACCGGTCTCCCGGAACATGTAGTAGTGTATTGCAAGTTGTGTGTGTGTGTGCAAGGGGGTGAGGATAGGATAAGGAAGAGGAAGGAAAGATCACGCGCGGCCCGTGGCCCGTTTGTTAGGGTACTGCTCCGGCATTCACCTGGTGTTGATCGGAGAAACCATGAAAAACTACCAATCAGAGTAGCAGGCCGCTAAAACTCTCTTCCTGACAGTTACTGAACTCGACCTACCTGAAAATCTAGTGTCGAAAATCCTGCCACCGTCGAGACTTGAACTTAGGACCTCCCTGTCAGACGCGCTGCAGTGACATCAATTGATGCACTGTGCTACCGCTCCCGGTACGGCGGTGGATATAGTGATAGGATTGGTACTAGAATTGGCAGTGGTGATGGCGATATTGCCTGCGACGGAGGAAATGATTACGGTAGTGATAGGGGTGGTAATGAAAGCGGTGGTGGGATGGCAACGGATGAGATAGTGCGTGTATTGGTGGTGGTGGGTGAATGGTTTGTGACGGCGGTGAAGGCTCGGAGCATTAACAGAGTTGCGTAGAAGAGCGGCTGTGACAGTGCTATCCAGCACGTGTGGAGCCGGAGGGACAGGGCCGTCGAGGCACACAGGGCGTCAGGAAAGGAGGGCGTTCGCAGGACGGGAGCTGCCGGCGGAGGGGGGAGATGGGCGTGGCGGTACGTGCTGGGGTGGTGCCAGGCAGCAACGCCGCCAGAAACGAAGGCGCCAAGTTGGCGGCGACGGCGACGCGCGTTGGTGGCGGCGAGGGGGGGGGGAGACAACGGAGGCAGGGCGGGCGCAGCGCGACTGGAGGGAGAGAGCGAAGGAGACGAGGAAGAGAGCGAGGGAGGTAGCGGAGTCGGCCAGTGGACGGTAGACTCAACGGGGTAGAGCCAGGCATCGACGTACGAAAGCTGCGTTGTTGGCGGGGGCTGAGGCAAGAGTGGCTGTAATAAGGGGCAGCATTGAAAACAGCAAACGGTGTGGGAAACAGGCGAGGGGAAACATGATTACAAAAAACACGCTGGAGAGAAAGGATCGGCGTGGGAACGGGAAATTTTTCCGAATTCGTTATGGAAATACATAGTGGAATAAAGTTAATTGAGTTTGTTAGAAGTATTTTTACAGGCTTCAAAATAATGTATATTGTTTCTGATGGGAACAACACATTTTCAGAAAATTTGAAGTTTACAATAAACAAAGCATTACTGGATAGGATATGTTACGGACGTCACTGATCTTTACTGTAAAAGAAAAAGTTTTATTTAATGTTAAGTCCAAATTATAATAATTCAAACTACTCGTATATACACGCAGTTTGCATTGTCAAGCCACGGGAAGGGAGCGACTTTGTGAAGATTCTAGCGCGAAAGCTCCCAATGCCAAGCTGTTCCAACCAAAATGCCCGTCTTATAGAATGTAGGCACCTTTGTGGCTCGAGTACTTAGACTTCACCAGGTGAGCAACGACAGATGCGCTTTCTGCGTTTCGCGGTTTGCTCGAAGACGTTCGGTCACATGTGTAAAATGTTTTCTCGGGTTTAGAGGTACTACACAACATAATAAGACACTAGTACGACGCCCGAGTGTTCAATTGTTAATCAGTGAGAGCGAAGAGAGACCGTCTGACAATCCTGCTCATTGAAGAGAAACTATCTTCAATGGCAGATTATCAACACGGTAAACAAAATTGTTTCAGTGATTTGTGTGGTTCTCGCCGATGCCTCTTTGAACATTGGATGGGAAAGGCAAACCACTTCTGTAATCATCTACCAAGGAAATGGAGGATAGGAAGGTACACGCCTTTTGCGTCGCTTACGCTCCAGAAAGCAGTTTGTTACAATCATCATCGTCATCTTCATCTTAGAGGATTTTAGTCTGTAACTGAATTTCAATAACGATGCAAATATATCATTCTCCTTTTTCTAAATTGACTTGCATAGGAAACTGTCTCTTCCGTTCTCAGTTTTTTTCTATCTTTTCTTTGACCTTTCTTCGTCTCTCCTTTCCCTTTGTGTGTAATTCATGGCTCCCTTTAGAAATCTTATCAATCATTTTTTATGCACGCCCTAGCCATCTTTGTCTGTTGTCTTACATTTTAGAATTAATGCCTGACACTCATAGTTCTTTTCTTATTTCTTCATTTCTTATTCGGTATTCTCTTGCGTATCCTTTCATTCTCTGCAAAAACTTAATTTCATTACTATGCATTGTTTTCAGTGATCTTTGTGTTAGTACCCAACTTTCACAATCGTCGACCGCGGGCGGTGGCTCAGTGCATCAACTGATGTCACTGCAGTGCCTCTGACCGGGAGGTCCTATGTTCGAGTCCCGACGGCTGCAGAAGTTTTGACACTAGCTTGTGAGCTAGGTCGAATCCAGTTGCTGTCTGGAGGTGAATTCTTGCAGCCGGCTGCTCTGAACGGTAGTTTTACGTGGTTTATCCTATCCACACCAAGTGAATGCCGGAGCAGTACCCTAACAAACGGGCATGGACCGTGCGCGATCTTTCCTTAGTCTTCCTTGTCCTATTCTCTCCCCTTACACACACTTACACTGACAAGCACTACACAGCCACACATGCCGGGAGACCGGTTGGGGACCTATAACTTGTCCTGGCTGGGGCGGTGCTCCGCTTGTAGGAGATATCTGGTAGGGGAAAACCCGTCTCGTCGACGGAATAACTAATCAATCAATCACAACTGACGAGTAGTATAAGAACTGCCATGATATTGTATAATTTAGTTCGCGTTTGTGAACTTCTCTTATTTTTCCAGATCCGCACATTGTATGTGCTACGTTCTGAAATCCATTTGTTTGAGCGAAGCCCAAGAGGCGGAAGGCGAGGGGACGTGCGGACGCGGAGCGCGGCCCAGATATGAACCCGGCGCCGGAGCGAGGGGGAGGGGCGGGAGCGAGGGCTGCTCTCCGCTCGAGCGCGGGCGCACCTGCGCTGCTCTTCCTTCCGCACCGCCGGCCGCGCGCCGCGCCCACGCCCCGAGGGCGGGAGGCGGGGGCGGGGCGCAGCGGGCGGCCTGCAACTGTTCGCCGGCGCTTGGCCTCGATTCCCCGGCGTGACTTCGCACTCTGAAAGGAACTGAGGCGCGGTTTGGCACAGGACGGGCGACTGCTGCTGTGGCTGTGCGTTTGTTCTCAACCCCCAACACCGGCAGAGATGGCTCAGTGCAACAGTTTATGTCTAAGCAGTGGCTCTGATTGGGAAGACTTAGAATTCGAGTTCCGATAGCGGCAGGAGTTTCGACACTAACTTGTCAGCTAGGTCGAATTCAGTCGCTGTCTGCTGAAGAATTCTAGAGGCCGGTGGCTCTGATCGGTAGTTTTCCGTGGTTTCTCCGATCAACATCGTGCGAATGTCGGAGCAGTACCCTACCAAACGGGCCACGGACTGCGCGCGACCTTTCCTCCCTCTTCATTGTCCGGGCCTCACCCCATACACACACTTGTACACACTATATACACTTACACATGTGTCAATGTGTAAGTGAGGATAGGATAAGGAAAAGGAAGGAAATATCGCGCGCAATCCGTGGTCCGTTTGTTAATGCACAATCATTAGTAAGAAAAACAAATTAAAACTAGCGATCAAAGCTGCCAGTCGCTAAAAGTCTCCTCCAGACAATAGCTGAATTCTACCTAACTCTCTACCCAATGCCAAAAATCCCCAACTGTCGGAGCTGGGATGCTAGATCTCCCGGTAGAGGCACTGCAGTGGTAGTACGTAGTGCAGTGGTAGTACGCAGTGGTTGCCCTGCTGTCGTAGTTGTCGGGAGTCTCCTTAGCCGGCTCGAGGTGGCCGAGAAGGGCGTGGTGGGTGACGTGAGTGGCATATATGAGGGAGTGTAGCGCACGTCCTGCGAGGAGGTCCGGTAATTTATTCATATTCGTGTAATGAGAATGAAGAGAGTCAAATTATGAAAACTTAGTGTACGTTTACATAATATATTAAAATTACACAAAAACTAAAGTTTTTTGTTACTTTTAGTCCATCAACGATGATTTTTCATCATCGACCAAACAAAATTATGAAATTTTAAAGGGAATGAATAGTTAAAGTAATGATAAAAAAAAGTAAAATGTAAATGCGCTGATCTGTATGACCGAGGTGGATAGAAGCGTGTACTGGCTCAGCTCTTTGGTTCGAAGGTTCGCGGATTCGTGTCGCGAATGGGGCATGGTTATTTGTCTCTTGTCTTTCACATGTGTGTTGTCGCGGAGGGCGTCGCTTTTTGCTGACTTCAGATCGGAGGAGCCCGCAAGTGTGCTGGTGTCTAGAGTATAGTCGAATACGCGTCCCATCGGCACTTAAAAGGAGGGGAGTGGGCCAATATTTGTCTTGAAAAACGTGAACTGGCCAGCTTTCTCAATGAAATCGTAAAAATTCAAACTATATTTTAAGAAATGAGAATACCATTTACGTTCCTGTTTATTTTTTTGTGAGTATATGACTTGGAAACAACTGAAAAGCCTTGAATAAGTAATAGAGCAAACAATACTACCAAATTAAATAAACAGAGGTTGTCTGGTATCAAGTTTCTATTTCGCTTAAGATCTTTTCGATCGCGTAGCGATCATCGCCAGAACTTGTAGCTGCTGCGAAATAGAAACTTAAGCGAAATAGAAACTTGATATCAGACAACCTCTGTTTATTTAATTTGAATTAATAAGGTATCTACATTACCAAACCGTCTAATTAACAATACTACCAAATATTCATACATTTATAACGAGATATACTAAAGATAACACTGGCTGTAGGCTTGATATAGTCTCAGAAAAAGAAAAAAAAATGCAACAAAAAAAGAATAATATGAAGAAAGTACTTTAATAAATTGGTTCAAGTATTTTAAAGGAGGAAGGAAACTCACGGCCGACCTGGATGGCCGAGGTGGCTAAGAGCGAGTACCGACTCAGCGCTTCGGTCCGAAGGGTCGCGGGTTCGAGTCCCGCCTTGGGTATGGTTGTTTGTCCCTTGACTTTGTGTGTGTTGTCGCGGAGGGCCTCGCGTTCTGCTGACCCCAGATCAGAGGAGCCCGCAATTGTTTGTCTAGTGTATGGTCGAATATGCGTCCCTTCGGGACGTAAAAGGCAACCGGCTGTCGGCTGGATAAAAACCTTAGAGGGGAAAAAAAAGGAAACTCACAAAATCTTTCGCGAAAAACATAACTTCTATTTATTTCCGCTGTTGAGTAAAACATTCAAGCAAAACCAATGCGTGTTCTCCTCTCCTTCGTTCCCGTATTATCACGCTAACATATTGAACCAATAACCAATCCAGTCCCTATTTGTCAGCGGCTGCGCTTGGCGGTCGGGGCGAGCGCCCGGCGTGGGCGATATGTGTGATGACGAGTCGCGCGGCGGGCGTGGGCGATGGGTGCAAGCAATGCGGTTTGCGTGGGCGGGCGACGCCCCCTGCGTATGTGCCGCGCATTGAGACGGGCCGGCCCGGCGCGTGGGTACCCCTAATTGCCGAATAAATTTCCTTAACGGCCTGCTAACGACTTGCGCGCCGCCGGCCGCTCCGCCCCGCCCCGTCCCAGAGCGCGAGCCGACAAAACGCGCGATTGTCTGGTGATCTCCCGAAGAGTAATTGAGCGGAATGGCATCCGGGGCGGCGCCTCGCTCGTCTGCCCAGGCCTTCTTGTGAAATGTTGCCCGGCGGCGGAGGAATTTCGAGGGGAATGCTGTTACATCGAATAAGTTCATATGGAGTATTGCGTGAAATTTACTTTTGGATACTTTAGTAAGATTATCTTATAGCAATTCATTTATTTTTATTCCAAACGCCACTACGTTATAATTAGCACTTAAGCGGAATACAAATTGCATTTCGTCGTTGATGACAGACAACCTCCTATATGTAAAAACAAAAAACAACAAATTTTACTAGAGGAAATAAAAGCAATTTTTGCACAATTCTCTAAACTTAGACATTCTACACTTTCCATATAATAATTGATTGATTGACTTTTTCGTGTTTCCGGGCGCGTCAACTGCTTAGGGTACTGCACCGGCATTCGCCTGGTGTTGATTGGAGAAACCACGGAAAACTACCGATCAGAGCAGCCGGCCGCTAGTGTTCTCCTCCGAACAGCGACTGAATTCGACCTAGCTGAAAACCTAGAGTCGAAAATCTTGCTGCCGTCAGGACTCGAACCTACGACCTCCCGGTCAGAGGTGCTGCAGTCCATATAATAATATTAAATATTTATTTATTATAATATTTTTCTGAAAACACCCTACGAAAACTTTCCATATAGCTTTTGCCACATACGAGATATTCTATCATGAATAAATTGTAACGGTCACATAGGAGTTTTTTGTTATCTATTTTAAGACCATAATTTCTTCATTTCTTTGGACATTTGCGGTCAACTAGCAGGGTTTTCTCCAACCAGGTATCTCCCACCAGCGGAGCTCTACCCCAGCCGGGACAAGCTCTAAGCCTCCGACGGGTCTCCTGGCCTGTGAGATAGTGTGGTACGTGTTAGTGTAAGTGTATGTGTAAGAGGTGACGATAGAATAAGGAAGAGGAAGGAAAGAATGCGCGCGATCCGTGGCCTGTTTGTTAGAGTACTGCCACGGCATTCACTTCGTGTTGGTCGGATAAATCACGATAAACTACCGAGCCGAGCAGCCGGTCGTAATAATTCTCCTCCAGGCAGTGACAAAATTCAACTTAACTGACAATCTAGTGTCGAAAATTCTATTACCGTCAAGACTCGAACCTAGGACCTGCCGGTCAGAGGAAAATGCCGATATAATATATGAAGACGTGTAATGTATATTTTTTCATTCCTTGACTCTTCCCAATTTATGTACTGGGATATTTTGTTTTCAATTGAATCAATGAAAATCTAAATCCCACAAAGATCGTGCCATTTTTATTACTTTTTATATTAAATCCACTATATATTACAAAGCGAGAGACCATTTTCTTTGAAATGTAATATAAGAATCAACTCACAAAAATAGAGAAGTGTAAGAACATGTGATTTTATTTCGATATTGCAGCGTTAACAGCTTCGCGCGTAAAAGCTGCCTGTAACGTACTCGCTAGAGACAGCGTGGCAGGGTTGCACGCCCCGAGGGGGGCTGGGCTCAGATGCTGATCTTCCGTGGGCACGTAGTGAGACGGAAGTGGTGTCGGGTATTGGTGTCGGGTATTGGTGTCGGGTATTGGTGTCGGGTATTGGTGTCGGGTATTGGTGTCGGGTATTGGTGTCGGGTATTGGTGTCGGGTATTGGTGTCGGGTATTGGTGTCGGGTATTGGTGCAGAGTATTGGTGTCGGGTATTGGTGCCGAGTATTGGTGTCGGGTATTGGTGTCAGGTATTGGTGTCGGGTATTGGTGTCGGGTATTGGTGCAGAGTATTGGTGTCGGGTATTGGTGTCGGGTATTGGTGCCGAGTATTGGTGCCGAGTATTGGTGCCGAGTATTGGTGTCGGGTATTGGTGTCGGGTATTGGTGTCGGGTATTGGTGTCGGGTATTGGTGCAGAGTATTGGTGTCGGGTATTGGTGCCGAGTATTGGTGTCGGGTATTGGTGCCGAGTATTGGTGTTGGGTATTGGTGTCGGGTATTGGTGGTCGGCCCCGGAGGAGACGACACGACGCGACGCGACGCCCGGGCCAGGCAGGAATAGGTTGGTGAGTGGCCGATGAGTCGACGGGGTAGATAATTAAAGGGGAGAGATTTATTCGGACATTCCAAAAGTATATTTGATATTTTTAATTGTTAGATAGAAATAAATGAAATATAATAGTGTATTTATAATGGTAATAATGTTTTGGATGCTATATCTATAGATGGTAATTATTTTGAATAAATTGAGGAAAATTACAAATCGTTGTTGAGTTGGGGAGCATGCCCCCCGTCCCCTTGGAACCACCCCGCATAGTCCCATGCGTGAAGAACACTCCATCTGGACTCCCGGGAAAGGTCTTATTCGCCGGTCCAGTTGGTTTCCGCGCAGCAAAGACTATATTGTACTAGAATACTGTACTATACTGTACTGTAAACTGTGAGTCTCATGTTTACAAAAATTGCAAAAATCCAAACATTTTTTGTGTCTTCCTACAACTAGAATTATGACGATAGAGTTTTATTCCCTTAATAAAATCTGTTCCTAAAAGGTATATTTTGAAATAGGACATATACAATTTTTCGAAAATTTGAGTACTTTTTGCGTAAATTTCCGTGAATGTACATGCTGTTTTAGCACCACAAGTTTCATTTTCTTAGACAAGTTTTTCTTGCTTAAACCATAATTGACACTTTTGTTCTTGAAAAACAAAACAAAACACAAACAAACAAAACGCAACAAAAACATGCAACAATGCATAAGTAATATTTTTATAATAAAAGTGTGCAATATTAGTTCTAAACGATCTTCGAAAAAATATCTTTATCATAATATAATTTCAATTACCTTATTATAAAATATACTGTAAAAAGTTAATAAACTTTAAAAACTACGAAACAAAATATAAAAATATTACTAAAAATGCTTAGTAACAAAATGTAAAAAATATCCCCAACGAGGCCCTACCCACAACCTTAGGTACAGAGAACTGGCCTCCCAGAACTCACCACCCGAGTTACAAAGACGTATGTTTTGTTTGCGACAGTGCATCAAACACTATGTATGTTACTTCAAAGCAACACTGATAGTTAAAGGATTTAATAATGTCGTGTGGCATACCTGGATGACCAGGTTGGCTGAGAACATGTAACGACGTGTTCTCTCGGAAGGGTCGCGGGTTCGAGTCCTGCCTTGGAAATAGTTGTTTGTCCGCAGATCAGAGGAGCTCGCAAGTGTGTTGATGTCTAATGTAGTGTGGGGATATACGTCCCATTGGGATGTAAAGGATAACCGGCTATTGGCTGAATCCTCTAGAAAGAAGAGAAGAAATAATATCACGTACTACATTTTTAAAAAGGTAGTATTTTTCCTGTAATTTTGATAGTGACAATTTTCTATAAATGTGTAAAAAAACTTTTCTCCAAATCGGCTCAATAAGTTTTCTTGAAACTTTTTTAACGATGGAGCACAATCTACGTAAGTGGTTTTTTCCCTCCCTTAAAAAATCTTTAGTTACCTTAAAAAAAGATCAATTTTCCTTACAACTTTTGGATTTTCAAATATTAAAGAGATAATTTTTTATAGTTACTTTAGGACATAAGAGCTATTGAGCCATCCTGCTGGTAAATGTTTAGCGAGGTGATCACAAAAGCAACGTTCTGGATTTCAAATCACAACTCGAGCAAATTCTTTCCTTGAGTTACCGGAAGCCGTAGCTCAGTGCATCAACTGATGCCACTGCAGCGCCTCTAATCGGGAGGTCCTAGGTTACACTCCCCACGGCGGCAGGATTTTCGACACTAGCTTGTCAGCTAGGCCGAATTCAGTCGCTGTCTCGAGGAGAATTCTAGCGGCCGGCTGCTCTGATCAGTAGTTTTCCGTGGTTTCTCCGATCAACACCAGGCGAATGCCGGAGCAGTACCCTACCAAACGGGCCACGTACCGCGCGCGATCTGTCCTTTCTCTTCCTTATCCTATCCTCTCCCCTTACACTAACATGCACTACTCTACCACATATTCCGGGAGACTGGTTGGGAGCTTAGAACTTGTCCCAGCTGGGGCAGTGGAAGAGTCCTGGTTAGGGGGAAACCCCATTAGCCGACGGTAGGTCGGCGCCGGATCTCGCCATCCAGAGGGGGAAGATCACCGCCATCTCCCGAGAAAAAAACATGCAGCACACTAACGGGACTAATGACCAAAGCAATGGACGCGCCCGGAAACACGAAAACAATCAATCAATCATTTCCTCGAGTTGGAACGATTCACGAAATCATTCGCGGGTGAGTTGTTCCCCAAGTGAAATAACCCGTCGCTGACCGCCGAAGTACAATAGATTCCGAGTGTGCCAAAGTTTCGCACGGGTTCAGCTAGTAAACATTAACGGACAACCTTCTGCAACTCAATGGTAGGAATTTATTTAGCACGTGACTTCAGTAAAAACTGAACAACTGTTTTTAAAAAGAAACATTAGGATAATTGTTGGTGTATAAGTGTGCGTATCAGATTCTTAAAAAAATGAACCAGTGGCGGGTGAAAGGGAGTTTATCAACCTTCTTGACTCCATTTTCGATATAACACAAAGCCAGTAAAAATATTTTATGCGCGGTCTTATTTTATCCCGTTCCGATGATGCTTCTGGTCCGGAGAGGGAACTGGGTCAGGCGATGAAATACGGAGGAGTTTGTAAGTGAGGCAATTCAGATAAAAGGCTCCCAAGGATTTATGTGCTGACGTCACACGGTTTATGGTATCTGAGTAATTCCCTTGGGTGAACACTTAAGAAAGGCTGAAAGTGGAATCGATGACGTCAGCATAAAGAAGTCCGTAAAATTTACTTTCCTTCTTTACGAATGTCCTGTTCTTAAGATACACATGATGCTTAGAAATGGTACTACATAAAAACTTAAGAGGAGTATTATTTCTTATTTTATGGACCAATAGCTCAATATTTGGCCTGAAAAACGTGAACTGGCAAGCTTTCTCAATGAAATCGTAAAAATTCAAACTATATTTTAAGAAATGAGAATGCCATTTACGTTCCTGTTTATTTTTTTGTGAGTATATGACTTGGAAACAACTGAAAAGCCTTGAATAAGTAATAGAGCAAACAATACTACCAAATATTCATACATTTATACCGAGATATAATAAAGATAAACATATGAAGAAAATTGGCATGGATTACGAGCTGTATACGCTTGAGATATTTTTTTATTATTTTATTCAAGTGGTAAAATAAAATGTATTTGTGACGATTTAGTTTATATAAGCGAATAATGTATTATTTGTATCTACTTAAAGTAACAAAATGAATTCCAAGATTAATTCAGTCAATTTTACATATGGGGTTCATTTATCAGAGTCTTATATTAGAAGCACATTGTTTCAATCGTCTAAATGATCGTTCAGATTTGTTACACGGATTGTTATTATTTTCAGAAATAAATATATAAAATAGACCTTTTAGTGCTGTGTCATTGATTAAAATATTCCTTTTAGTGCTGCGTAATATGTAGTTTCATCGAGCATTCCAGAGTTAAAAACCGACCATTCTTCTTAAAATATATCAACTTCGTCATCTCGTTTTAACTGAACTGACAGTATGGTAGTTCTGATAATATTTTTTATGTATGGTAATGATAAAAACATTCAAACTAGTAACAAAAGTTTCCAGTATCATTCGTGGTGTCTAAGTGAATACAGATAGAGCGTTTTTACTTCGATTCAACCCATACATATTCTCAAAGTCCAATTATCAAAGTTATAGGACGTGTCTCATATTTTGTAGTAACGGTAATGCAAAAGTGATTCAAATTTTAAGAGTAAATGGTTTCAACAGAATTTTAACAGTTGCGTTAAATAGTTTTGAATTATTCTTCGCTCTAGTGGGCTTCTCTACTCCTCCCTATGCTAACAGTACTAAGAGATCTTGCTGCTCCCATTGGGTTATTGGCGTTGGTGAGTACACTCTGAGTTGAGAACAAAACTTCTTCTACTAAGAATAAGTTTTGCGAGCATTTGACTTTGATCTTGCATTCAAGAAGAGCAAAATTTCATAGAAACCCTTAAGCTCTTTGCTCTTCAGAAATGTAACATTTCTTGGCAATGCTAAAGTTATGGCATTAAAAGCATTCTTGTTGAATAGGCAAACAGATTTCAAAAGTACGTAATATTTCCTTTCGAAAAGTTCATAGCAAGAAGACCTGGAAAGTTGTTACCAGCGAGCTTACTTTTTCCAACAGTTATGCCTTTCTTTGAAGTATAATATTCTTCAATGTTATACCAGTTCTTAAGTCTTACACCCAAACCTGAAAAGAGGTGAATGCACTGATGGGTTGGTGATTGCAAATGATTGATTGAATTGTGATTGAGGTCGCGTCAAGTCGCGTAAGTGTAGTGCATGTTTTTATCGCGGGAGGTGGTGGTGATCTCCCACTGGCTGGGGAGATCCGCCGCAGACCTACGTCGGCTTGCGGAGATTTCCCCATCCAAGTATCTCCCACCAGCAGGGCACCGCCACAGCTGGAATACGCTCTAAGCTCCCGACAGGTCTTCCGATATGTGTGATAGTTTAGTACATGCACATGTATGTGAATGTAAGTAAAGGGTGAGTGTAGGACAAGGAAGTGAAAGATAAGAAATTTCGCGGTCCGCGATTCGTTTGTTTGTGAACTGATCCGCCATTTGTCCGGTGTTGCCTGGAGAAACCACAGAAAACTACCGATCAGAGCAGGCGGCCGCTATATAGAATTCTCCTATAGACAGCAGCTGATTTCCACCGAACTGTTTGACTAGGGTCAAAAATTCTGCGACCTTCGGTTGTGATTGTTAAGATATGATGTGAATGATGATGGACGGTGAAGTGAGCGACGGGAGAGCACCGAGAACATCTGTCCCAACTCCCTTTGTCCAGGTGCAACAAATTTCTCATCGATCGCCCGAAATTTGAGTCCCTGTCTAGTGGAAGGCAAGTGGTCAAACCGCTACATCTCGGGTCACACCTACGAATAGAAATTATTTCAAAATTTAATAATTTTGAATTATGAAAAAACCGTTACAGCTATTAATTACACGGACAGAAATATTTACTTAATATTTTACTGGATTATGATTATCTCTTTTCCCCTACACTAAATTAGTTTTCCTCGGCTAAAAATTCAAGTTATTGCACATTTAACTCTAGTCATAAATACTTTTTCTAAATTATTTGTAACTAGAGTACCAGACATTTAGAGTGTATGGCAATCCATAATACAATAAATATTTAATATCAATTTTTTTGTAAATTAAGTTAAAACATTGTAACCAGAAATAAAAAAATTTAAGTCAATAATAATTTCTCTGGCTCCAAAACCAACATCTGTGTATAGCTTTCGATATCCATATTGCCTCTATCGAACGAAAGGATGTTTGTATTTAACATATCAAAAGTACCCCTATTATATAGCATTTATATTCCTCCAAACGCCCCAAACCGTCTACAACTCCGCGCTCATCGCACCCCTTGTGTGCGGTTACAGAGAGCGCTACTCTCGACGTGTGGGGTGAGCGAGGGGGGGTGCTATGAAACAGAACGCGCAAACTCATACAGGTAGATTACTGCCCTCGTGAAAATGAAACGAATTAGAGGGACACTGGCGTAATCTAGAGGAGAAATCTACTCGTTGCTCTGATCGGTAGTTTCCCATGCTCCCTCCGATTAAAATCAGGCAATTGCCGGAGCAGTGCTATTCAAACAAACGCGATCTTTCCGTCCTCTTCCTTCTTAACCTAACCCCTTATTTACATGCACACACACACACACACGCACACACGCACACACACACACACACACACACGCGCGCGCGCGCGCATACATGCACTATACAACACATTACGGAAAAGCATTCGTAAGGTTAGTGCTAGTCCCGGTTGGGACGGTGCCCCGCTGGTGGGAGATACATGGTTGAAGAAAACCTTACAAATGGACGAGCAGGTCGACGTCGGATCTCACTACCCAGCTGGGTAAGATTACCACCACCTCCCACAAGTAAAACATGCACTACACTCTCGGGACTAATAGCAGTTAACACCCGCGTTGACAAACCCTAATCAATAAATCAATCAATCCCCGACACAACCTCCCCAAACGGACCGCACGGCGGCGCTCTCTCGTGTGCGGAACATTGAGCGATGCTCTCGACGTGTGAGATATGTGGAGCCTGAGGGGAAGAATGTGCTTTCTAACAGGACGTGCAATCTCACCCAGGTATATTACTACTCTCCAGAAGGTGAAACAAATTACAGGGGCACCGGCATGCATAAAAAAGCGTCCCCCTTCATTCCTAGCACGGCGTCAGTGACGGCTTCTTTGCGGAATAAATTTCATTCTTTCCAGATACATTCATTAAAGAACGTGCGACGCCTCGCTGCTCCGTCGCGATAATCGCGCACCCAGTAAATAAAACGGGAGGCACGTCCTCTCGGTTAATGCGCTGTTTTGCGTCGTGGAGGAAACAAGATAACGCAGCGCCCGCCGCTTACACCCCGCCCCGCCCCGCCCCGCCCCCTCGCCGCCAGCAGAGTGTCACCCGGCAACTGCCTGGCCTGCCAAGCCACCCACGCACACTGCGCCGTATCCGAGACGCACGTTGTGGCCAAATGACGAAAACGTGGCCACAATCTCGAACGTTTTTTACCCCTTTCGGTAACCGAGTCTACAATTGTAGGCATTTTTTTAAAGGTTGATAGCTGATTTTGTAAATTATGAATGAATGAATGCCTTATTTTAAGTGACGAGACTCAGGCCATGAGGCTTGCTCTTTCGTCTGACCACGCAAATTTCGTTACGCTCCTATCACATACTAGGGGAGAAGGAAGGTATTACTTGGGCGACGAAACAGGCAATTTGAATTTAGGTCAGAGGCTTCATTTAAGCTTGAGGATCTGTTACATGCAGTAAATCTACTAACATGGGACAGCCGGCGTTACTTCCCCTCCGAAGGAAGGCGTACGAAGCATTTTTTGCACTTGGGTATAACGTGGGCTATAATATGGCGAGCTATAATAAATATTCCTTGGGCTTCCGCCTTCTTTTTCTCCGTTATGTACTGATTCGAGTGATCTCTGGTGATTCGTTTCGGAAACACGGAGAAAAAAGTGAATGAAGACTGTCCTACGTTTTACTTTCTCAACTGGTGTACTAAGCATTTCCATACCCTAGTTTTAAAAATATTTATTTTTCTTGATGAAAATGAATGTTTTCTAGAAGATTTATATGCAATTTTTACAATAATACAGTACTTTGGGACGATTCCCGCAGTCTGTAAGGGTTGTAACTTGTAACGATGTGAGATGCGCTCATGAAATAAATCATTCAAAATTGAATGCTACTTTTCTGTTTTCTCGGTTTCACTTATACATTTTATTTTTCTATTTACTGAACATTCATGTTGGGTGTAGGATATCTTTTAAATACCTTTCGAACGTACACAGCAATTAGGTTTTGTTTTGTCTAGACCAAATGTTTTAGAATAAGTTGAAATAGAGATTTGGAAAGATTTTGATTACTGTGATAATATAATAGAAGAGACTATTTGAAATTCTCTCTGAATTCCTGTGTTTGGAACACACCAATAAGTTTTGGTCATTCTGCTTCAGTCATTATATTTTCAATCGCCTGCACTTTTGTCAAATGGGTAGGGGTAGCACTGCAGAGTATCCACACTAAAAAGTCAAAATTTTCCAAATTAACTGCCGGGAACGGTAGCTCAGTGCATCAACTGATGTCACTGCAACGCCTCTTACTGGAAGGTCCTAGGTTCGGGTCCTCACGGCGGCAGGATTTTCGACACTAGCTTTTCAGCTAGGTCGAATTCAGTCGCTATCTGGCGAGAATCCTAGCGGCCGGCTGCTCTGATCGGTAGTTTTCCGTGGTTTCACCGATCAACACCAGGTGAATGCCGGAGAAGTACCCCAACAAACGGGCCACGGACCGCGCGATCTTTCCTTCCTCTTCTTTGTCCTATCCTCTCCCCTTACACACACACACACACACACACTTACACTAACATGCACTACACTACCACATATTCCGGGGGACCGGTCGGGAGCTTAGAGCTTGTCCCGGCTGGGGCGGTGCCCCGCTAGTTGGAGAGTCCTGGTTAGGGGGAAACCTCTAGCCGACGGTAGGCCGGCGCCGGATCTCGCCATCCAGCGGGGGAAGATCACCGCCATCTCCCGAGAAAAAGCATGCACTACACTCACGGGACTAATGACCAAAGCACTTAGACTTTGAGATTTTGCCGTGGTTTTCGTCACTTGGTGACACTGTGCGGCGCGTGCCGAGGTTCTCCTGCGTCGTAATCAAACAAAAAGCTGCAGATTACCTCCGCGTCACTCACTTTCAACGGCATTTGAGCACGATGAAAAGGAGCTGGCTCATAAACGCCGCGTCAGCCACGGCCTTCTCCTCCTACCCCCCCCCCCGCCGCCACAACGTAGCGACAATGAACAAGGCCCCCTTGGCGATGTCACCCCGCGAGCCGCGTCGCTCTTTTTCAATTACTCCCCGTCCTTCCACGCCGCCATGTTGTTGCTCATGAAAAACGTTCTATGAAGCGCCCGGAGTTAAGTCGAGACCCTAAAGACTAGACATAGGAGAGAATTTAATTGATAAAATGACCTCATATACGTAACGTAATGGTTTCTTTCACGGACGCTTTTATGCACTGCAAGCGAAGGGAACATGGGCAGAGCGGTTCTGTACACGAAGGACGCAATTGTAACATCCTATGGTGTATAAACAAATTAAACATTTTAATCACCGGAGTGATGGGCGAAAAAAGCAATGTCCAAATGGCAAATATGCGACCCATAATGTAGTACAGTGTCGGTAGTATCTCTGTTTCTAATGGTTTTTTTTGAAAAGAAATGTCTGATCTGAGATTAAAATTGTCTAATAATCGGTGGCTTAACATTTTACAGAATTATACTCCTCGAATACAAACGAGTAGATGGAGTCCATCTGGTTTGCTAATGAAACACTAAATGAAGATTAATTAATAGCTAGAATATAAAATAGCGGTGATTGTTGCAATTGAAAGGGAATTTGATTTCTCACAACTGCGTGCAAGATTTATACTAAAAGTATCACAAGAAGGCTAAATAAAACTCAGTTTGTTAATGCAGTTTTTTTAACATATAAGAGCTAATTTTTCTAAAATAATTTACAAACCTATTCTCTGAAATATACCTTATCATCAGGGAAGATGCCCGTGTCAATTAGTAAAATATTCAATTTCTCTTTTTTTTTTGTGAATTTCATAAAAATTCATGAATCTTGAATTTCTAAGTAGATAATGTTCATAAAATTTGATGATTAAAGGTCTAGTTCAATGAAACTGAGTTAACATTAAGTTCATTTAATCGCTGTACGCTCTAAATATATATTACTCGTAACACACTTCTGGTTCCAAGATAGCTATCTGTATCCACCTCCGCTATTGCTTCCTTCTGTGGACTTGACGCAGATTCTGAAACTTGCCCCATAGCTTTCATACTTCATAGAAACGTAACATCTTGATAATAAAACTAACAAGCCCGAAACCACTCAACAAGAATGCACCTAAGTAAACTAGCGGAATTCCCTCAGCGGAACGTCTTGCTTCAGAATGTTTCACAGTTTTGGACTTGTTCCTTCACACAAAAATAACTTAATTTGTGAAATATAAATTCTGTTTGAAGCAAATTAACATATTTTAATTTCAATAGTATCCAAGAATCTTATAATTAAAAAATAAGATTGTCAGACATTACATTGTTTTAATATAGAAATCGTTTGAGAGGTATTAATCTATTAATTATTCTCTTCCAAGTAAACAATCTACTATTTAAAGAAACATTAATATCTTAATCTAATAATATGATAAGAGGTGCATAATAATATCTTAATCACACAAGGGATTTAAGAAGGAATAATGTAAATAGGCGAAATTTTCAGGAAGAAACTGCAGCAGTAGATGATTTATTTTTACACATACTCATTCTACTCTACCGTCATCCATTTCTTAATTAAACCCAAGGAACGTTCGCCGAGGTTAACTTAAGAGCGGGACGCGAAGTTCGGGGCGGCAGTTTGCGTCCCCGCTGTGAGTGCGGGGAGGGGGGGGCAAGGTTTCCGGGGGCCCCTGGGGTGGGAGAGGCGCTGACGTAATCGCGTCTCTTGCCAGGCGCCGGAGCCGTTGGCGGCGAGGGATTAATCGCACTCCGGAGCACACGGTGCCCACCCCGCCCCGCCCCTCTCGCTTCGTTACGTCACGTCACGTCACGTCTTGTCTCGTCGCGCTTCGCCGCCCTTCCTCCAGGCAGACGCCTGTCCACGCCCACATCCTCTACTTAAAATCAACCTTCCGGAGCGCGCCACCACTCCGGCCTCGCGTACCTGCGGCTCGTCCCTCCCTTCCCTACAGCCTCGATCTCTCTCTCTCTCTCTCTCTGAGCGTCTCACTGTCAGTCACCCTCTGTCTCTGTCTCTCCCTGCCTCTCTCTGCCTCTCTCGGTCTGCCTCTCTCGGTCTGCCTCTCTCGGTCTGCCTCTCTCGGTCTGCCTCTCTCGGTCTGCCTCTCTCGGTCTCGCTCGGTCTCTCTTTGTCTCTTTTTCTCTCTCTCTCTCTTCTCTCTTTGTCTATATTTGTCTATCTTTGTCTCTGTTTCTCTCTGTCTTTGTATCTTTGTTTCTTCGTCTCTCTGTCTCTTTGTCTCTCTGTTTCTCTCTGACTCTCTCGGTCTCTCGTTGTGTCTCTCTCTCTCTCTCTCTCTCTCTCTCTCTCTCTCTCTTTGTCGTTCTTTTTCTCTCCCTATTTATCTTTATCTTTCTTTCTCTTTCTCGCCGGCTGAGACAGCTCAGGGTGACATCTGTTGCTTGTTTGTAATAGTTCCGGGCGCCTCAACGGTTAAAGTGAGTATTCCCGTAAGTGTAGCTCATGATTTTCCCTCGCGAAATGTTGGTGAACTTCCCCCGTCGGATGGTGAGATCCGGAGCCTATCTTCCCGTCGACTAGAGGAGTTTTCCACAACCAGGTATCTTCCACCAGTGTGGCACAGCTCCAGCGGGGACAAGCTCCAGTCTCCCTACTGGTCTCCGGGCATGTGTGGTAGTGTAGAGCAACATCTTATGCCAATGCAGCTTCTCTTACAGGGAGGGTTGGAGTCCCAACGATGGAAAATTTTCCGCACTAGCTTGATTTGTATTGAACCACTTTCTGAAAAAAAATCTTGGGGCCGGCTCTGACTCGGGACCATTTTCCGCAGTTTCTCGGTCTGAACCGGCGATGCCGGAGCAGTACCTCACCAAAGGGGTCACGCATCGCGCGTTATCTTTTCTTTCGATCCTTGTTCCATTGCACGCACGCATACCTTTATGCTCTTCCCTACTACTCGTTGGCAGACGAGCTGGGAGCTTACACTTGTGTCAGCTGAAGCAATGACATTATAGTGACATTGAGCCTGATACCTGGAGGTGAAAAACCCTGCAAACCTACATGTAGCTCTGTGCTATATCTCTTATTACAGTGGGGTAGGAGCACCAGAGTGGGAAAATGTTTACTTCACTAATGGGGCTAGTGACTAGTTCCGTTGACGCACCGGGATCGAAATCAATGTCGGCCCGGTGGCCGAGATCGCTAAGGCAGTAGTGTCGTAGTGATCTCGAACCGAAGGGTCGCGGGTTCGAGTCCAACCTCGGGCATGGTTGTATTTGTGTTCGTCCTTTCACCCCTTATCATCACCACTTCGTTTCATCTTCATAGATACCATACCGTGAACACCGATAGTGGTTGCTAATGACAGAGATGTTGATGCGACCTTAATTAACCAATTAAAAAATCAATAATCAATCCTTCTTTCCGCAATAGTGCTACTTTTACGTCACTCTTCCGGTCTTTTTTTTTTTTGAGTAAATCTTTCCTCAAGGGAAGAAAAGATTGCGCGTTGTGCATGGACCGTTTAATTTCTTCCCTATTTTCCTGGAACTGACCGTAGGCCACCAAGAAAACGATTGCTGCATTCTCCTCATCCAGGGCTCGTATGGACTTTTATTTTTTTGGTCAAAAACAACAAAAACAAGTATGTGACGTACTTGGATTTGTACTCGTATAATTCGCGCATTTTCGTCACATTGAGCACAACAAGCTCAACAAAAAATACACTTCAAACGAACATGAATGGAAGTCAAACTTCTGGTTCAGGAGGAAAATTTCGCATCATGGGGGTGATTCTAGAATGTCCTTGTCCACAGATAAAATGCGAACTTCCTACTACGCACCAAATGCTCCCGGGATTTTCTTGTCTAACAATCATCTACGCATGCCATTTTATGTCCCATCTAACCACCCTTTTCCAAGCGACATTTCTTCACACACTCTCCATATGCGTACACGACTGACATACACTCACCGACTCTACACGACCCGTTACCACCACCGTCGCTCAGCATTTTGCCACCCATCCCCTCTCCACCCACTCGTGTACGTACTCATACATTATCCACAACGATGCGCTGTTTGGTAGATGCATCATGCGAGTGCATTTAAAAGCTTGCGTTATAAACCAAGCTTATGGTTTTATACCAGCACAAGTGGTTTTATAAACTCATAACTAAATTCTTTTTGTCAGGCAAAAGCAGTGTGGTTAAAAACTAGCAAGTACGTAATGCCTCGTGGTGTTAAATGGTCACTCGTTTCACGCTGATGTGCAAATGAAATTTATGTAATTTGTAACTATTTATTTGCGCCCGGGTTTCCTCGCCCAGCGCGTAACGTGGGCTGGGCTTTCAGTGCTTACTGGGATCGCAGAGCGCAACTCGGCTTCTCCCAGCTCGCCGCTCTCCGAATCGACCTCCCCGCCTTACCGCTCCCGCTCACTACGCCCCGCCACCCTCCCTCTGGTCATGGCCTTAACCCAAATCACCATTCCATGCCGTATACCAAACTACATCCTCAACTTCCCATCCCCAAACACCACCTCACTACTGGGAGATACGGTTCAAAGCATCAACTAATGTCACTGCAGACCCTCTGACCGGGAGGTCCTGGACCTCGAGTCCCGTTGGTGGCAGGATTTTCGACACTAGCTTGTCAGCTAGGTCGAATTCAGTGGCTGTCTGGAGGAGACTTCTAGCGGTCGACTGCTCTGATCGGTAGTTTTCCTGGTTTCTCCGATCAATGCTAGGCGAATGCCGGAGTAGTACCCTAACAAACGGGCCACGGACCGCGCGCGATCTTTCCTTCCTCTTCCTTGTCATATCTTCACCCCTTTCGCACACTTACACTAACACGCATTACACTACCACACATGCCAGGAGACCGGTCGGAAGCTTAGAGCATGTCCCGGCTTGTGCGGGGCCCCGCTGGTGGGAGATACCTGATTGGACACAACCCCGTTAGCCGACGGTAGGTCGACGCCGGATCCCACCAATCGGCGGAGTAAGGTTACCGCCACTTCCCGAGCAAAAAACAGACACTACACTTACGGGACTAATGACCTTAGCGATTGACGCACCCGAAATCACTAGTAATCAATCATCCTGCCTTACTCTGACACACGGTACCATACCTTGCGCTGCCTAACACCCTCTCCACCTCATCCTGCCACGCCTCCTCGTCCTCGTCGCCTAGCCCCCCTCCCCTCCACGCCACACCCCTATGTGACCCCGCTATTCCCTGGTTGCGACAGCGCACAGTCAGACCTCAGCAGTCGCACTGCTGTCTGTCACCTCTCGCCTCCCGCCCCCAAGCGCAAACCGCATTTAAAATTATTAAACGCATTGTAACATTCACATGTCAACGCGTTACCGAATTACCAACATTTTCATGAGTCCCGTACAGATCTCTGCTGTCAGCATTTGTGTCAATTCTCTGTCTGTACATAAAAGAAGTAAAATAGGTGTTACTCAGTCGAAGGGTAATGTTTAAAGCGTACTTTTTCTGTATTTGGTTACTTACTTTTATTTCAATGTAACCTCGCTTGTGGGATCTCGCACATTGAGAGATCATCATCTGTGTTCTTAACGTTTACTGGACGTCAGCTCCTGATGTTTAGAAATACTTAGACGGATGTGTATTAACAATTAAATACAGATAAACGTGTTGCTAGTATTCGCTACCCAGCCACACCATACACCGTCTTTATAGCCCGCCATACTCTGTATGTGATATTCCTCCTCATTGATATCCCCGCAAAAGCACGCCATCCTCGCTTCAACTCTCTATACACAACCTCTAATAAATTACACTGCCTCACCCTACCCTGCACAACTCCATCCCTTCCATTTTTGTAAGAAAATTAATGTTCATTAATTAGAATAGTTTGTATGTAAGTAAGGCCTTTTTCATAGGGAAAATTTGTTTAATCAAAATCACACATAATAATAATTACAGTACCAGATAACTTAAAAAATGGTTATTAAAAATGTTAAGAAATTTGAGTGAATAATTAAAAAGCAACACACGACGTTTCGATCATGTATTGTTTTGGGTTTTCTTAAGGTTTAGTATAAGTGGAAAATTTCATTATAAGAGGGAGCGCAGGTGATCGAGATAACTCTCAAAAATTGAATGGGGAACTAAACCAATCCACAAGCGATAGGACCTCATGTGGATTGTTTTAGTTCCTCATTCAATTGTTTTAATGTTATTGGGACCATCTGCTCCCATCCATTTAATGAAGTTTTCCACGTACACCGAACCAGAAGAAAACACAAAACAACAGAGGGTCGAAACATGTATGTTACATTTAATTATTGACTCAAGCTTTTAAACCTTTTAACATTTGTATACAATTTCGTTCTAATATGTGACTGTTTTTGTATTCGTTGTAATACATGATTTTGTCTGTGAATATAATCCTACAGTTTTGCCTATTCTTAAATTTAAAATATTGTACTTTTTGCTATTCATCTATGTATTCGATGACTATGCAGAGTAATTTTGTTTCACGATTAAACAGTCCGTAATAAAGAAGTGTACATAAAGAAATAGAAAAGTTAATGTGTTTGTACGTTCCACAGAAATATTTGAGGTACTGATAAATAGCTCCCTTTCACAAAAAAAACGCCAATGGCTTACAGTAGTGAATGTATTGTAGAACAAAATCACAGAAAATGATTTTCAAAAGCGTAGGCCATATAATGTTCAAGACTGCCGATCCGGTGACCGAGATTGCTAAGGCAGTAGTGTCGTAGTGATCTAGGTCCGAAGGATCGCGGGTTCGAGTCCCGCCTCGGGCATGGTTGTATTTGTGTTTATCCTTACACCCCTTTTCATCACTATATCGTTTCATCTCCATAACGTTAACTACAATACTTGTGCTAATGACCTGTACATTGATGCGATCTTAAATAACATGTTCAAGAACTTCAAATAAAATACTTCTTTATAACACAGCTTCAAATTAAAATTTTAACAAAATCAGTCTTCACGAATAGCAAAATACCTTAGTATAGATCAAGAGGAACAGAAAGGTTGCAGTTTTACAACACAACTAGAGAACAGCAAATATTTAATGATGGACGGCCTTTTCGTGGAGTCTTGTCTGTCGAATGGCAGCTATATCGTAGGAAGTGACACACTGCATATGAGAAGTCAGTCAGTAGGCACGGTATGAATCGGTGGTATGACATAATCAAATATTTGTGTTATCACAATTGAAATGGTTTCATTGTTTTTGGTTATTTTCCGAGTTTCTGGGTATCTAACAAATCCACTGACAACTCTCGCATGGCCGGAAATTGTGCGCTTTCCTTCAATATCTGTGCGCATCGGAAATTAGTAATATAAATTCCAGCCTTAAGAGATATTTGTCGCATTACCTTGTTTCCGGAGGAAACGATTTAAAAATTGAGACACACCTTCAAAAACTAGGTTTTTGCCCAAGAGCTGTCTTTCGCTGCCTTGTTTCCTTCACTCGTCCCTTTACCTTATTGTGGCAACAATTAACAACTCTGACATTTCTTTTTGGTAGGGTTTTGAATTTTTATCTGTTATTTAGAATATTTTTACACGTATGACACGTATATGACTTGTAGATCGTTTATACGTTCTTGAAAAAAGACGTTTATCCTTTTGAGAAGATATATATAATAGTTTGATTTGCTAGCTGAATTGAGGTTGTTGTAAACTGAAAAACCGAACGAGTAGTTCTTGAAATTGATAACAATATGTATTGAAACCGTCCACCGGTGAAAATGGAGTTTTGGCGCTAAAGAGCGAACGCGCAAAACGAGTGATTATGGGCCGGTGGAAGGTGAAAATAAGGATTGTCTTAAACTTGGTGGTGTGCAGACATATGGTGGAGAGCGCTGGATAAGGGTAGTCCAAAGTAAATGGAGATGTAAACTATGATGAAAGAAACGAATTTGACGCATGATGATGACGACAGAGAAGTTAGTACTATGAGATAAATCTTTGACCCCGCTGAATAAGTTGGTAAGTCAAAAATACTTAATTTTACAGGGGAGCATAAAACAACTTTAAACTAATTCTATAAATAAGGGATTAATGATATTCAAACAAAACCTACACAAAAATAGTTTTGTTTGAATATCACCTTCGTTTGAGTATCATTAATCCCTGATTTAATTCATTTCAACGTTGTTTTTTGCTCTTCTGTAAAATTAACTGTTCATGACTTATCAGCTTATTCACCGAGATCAAAGATATTTAACAGGATACTCGGATAAATTTCATTGCTTATGAGTTTGAAACATTGTTTACCTGGCTTAATATTTCTGTCTGCACTGGGTGCGACAGCCCGCGTACGGGCCATGGCCTACCAGCAGCGTCGAGGTCTCTTGGGTATGGTTTAAGGGGGTACGTGTGATCAGCACGAAGACATCCCCTCGCCGTATTCAGGTCTTCTCTACCTTAAAAGTGAGTTTTCTCATCGTCACAGAGCAACCTATACTGAGGCATTGCAAGGGTAACGTACATTATACTCTTGCCCGATCGGGAATTGAAACCCGGGTTGTTTTATGAAAAGCGATCACGCTGAGGAATGAGCTATACCACGTGGGCATCTGGCTTAAAATAAAAATTGTAAATGTATTATTTTGAAATCATTGGATCATTCGTCTATGTTAACTTCTTTTAATTTAATAAAAAACAATTGCAAATTGACGATTGATTTTTCTTCCCAACCCTTGAAGTAAATTGTTGTTGGGCATTAGTGAATTAAACAATTAAATTAAAAAATGGTTCAATAAAAAAATAATTTTTTATGTTAAGTTAATAATGAAGATGTTAGAAATTAATGGGTATGCTACGTATGTTAATTATCATACAAAGATAATCATATCGTAGAATGTGGTCAACCATATGGTAGATAGATTTCAACGTTATTTAAACTTACGGATACCGTTTCGAGCTTCACTGGAGATTTTAATTCTCTGCAGTGCATGTATGCAGTTCACCGAATATTACCGCAATTCCAGAGAGCTTCAGCGTATTAATTGGGGCAAATGCACATGCTAAAATCATTCACCATAAAATAAGAGCATTTTGCACAAAATATTTCTGTATTTAACCTTTAAAAAATACACTTTAAAGGTAATTTTTAATGCACAAATATTCGCTTCAGATCATAAAACAAATGTTATTCTCAATTAATGTAGCAATACCATATAAATGGTTATGCATTACTAGGTTAGTTTGTTGTGTCATGTAATCATCCAATTTTCACGAGTTATTTCCCTGGACCTTACATTCGTTATAATGAACAAATTCCCTGGGGCCCTCAACATATTTATGAATATTCAAGCATGCAAATAACTGAATATTAAATTTAACATATATAATCAATGCATTAAATAGGAAAATTCACCGGTTATAATTTTCATCAATATTCTTTCAAGTGTTTACATAACTATCTACCAAAATAACTATTATCAACAAATTTCATTGAATAATTTTGTAATTGTAATTTATTTGTAGTATGTTTCTGTTTTTAATTTTGTTCCTCAGCTATGTGTACCAATTTAGTGATGTTGCATGTGATTTTTATATATTTTTTAAATTTTATAGTATCATTGTGTATTGTATAATACTCATTCCATGTATTTGGTTTTGGAGTTTTTTTTTCAATATAGTTCATTTCGTTGCTAAAAAACACTTAATATTTATGTACTTGTTTTTCCTTTCAAATACCCTGAATATCATTGAATTTGAATAAGAAATCACTTTTTCAAAAATTGTGGGCAACCAATGACTCTCAAGAAAATATGCAATGGTGGGCCGCATTAGTGACTAATGCCCCTCATGTGAGAATCACATATGTGGCATTTAATTTAATTTTTAAAACTACTTTTAGGAACATCTGAATATCATTTCACCAAAAAAGCAAAACAATGGAGGGGCCGTCGGAGACAACGTTTTTCTTTCGCCCAGATGTTACCTTTCATTGTGTCTTTGGCAGTCAATGGGTTAATGATATTCCGCAATTTTATTAAGTATCTCGCAAACATCGATTTGTTGGTGAGAAACGCTCCTATACCACCAGCTCTGGCTTAGCAATGCCATCACTCTCCCACTCCCACCTAGCAGCTTGCTTCGCTCACACTCTCTCATTTCACCCCCACTCCACTTCTGCAGTATTTGTTCCCGTTTTCACCCAACATGTTCCTCACCCGTTTTGTTCCCCCTCCCCTGTCGCGCCCCCCCTTTCCGCAGCGTTGCGGTGGCGCGGATGTCAGCGCGAGTGGCTGTGCGAAATTAATTCGAGCAACGGAGTAGGGGTAGCGGCGAGGGCGGCGGGGACGGTGGTGGTGGTGGTGTCGGGGGGGGGCGGCGGGGGGCGGCGGGGGGGGGCGGGGGCGGCGGGGGCGGCGGGGGCGGCGGGGGCGGCGGGGGCGGCGGGGGCGGCGGGGGCGGCGGGGGCGGCGGGGGCGGCGGGGGCGGCGGGGGCGGCGGGGACGGCGGGGGCGGCGGATCAACTGCCGCGTGGCGATTTGCGTGTCGTACGCGCCAACTTTTCATCCGCAATTTGGCGCGTACCCCTTCCAACAGCCCTCCTCTGCCCGGCGCAGCCCTGCACTGCGCCGCGAGATCTGCACTTGCTGAACGCGAAACGGAAGGGAGGCCGAGCTGAGCCGATTCAACGAACACATGGCGTTAATCCGACGTATACAGTATTTAAAATGCTGTTAACCCAAGGGAAAATGCCAACACGATCTTATATCGTTTCTAATGAACATTCTGATCAATTGTCACCACTATTTGTTGCATTAAAGTCTGTATGTCTACCTTGGAATTATATGTATAGATTTTCACAGGATTTTCACAAGTATCAATGTCATTCCCTTTATTTGTGCTCTGAAATGTGCCGTCAATCTTGGAAAGTGATCGCGAGGGAGACGTAATTCGGAAATGAATAATATTAATCCCGTGTCGACGCATTTACATAGTCCTTTTAAATATTCACGGATGCCGAACGGTAACAAATGACAAGTGACTTACATATATTGCATCTTGCTATATATGCTCACTCGTAACATCGTTAGTTCGCTAATTTTTTTTTATTCGTGCAAACATGGACACGAATTCATGTAACATTGTAAACTATTAGCATAATTTACTATTTTTAATAGTTTCTTTTACTTTCAAAATTATTTTACGAGTAGAAAGAATTCGTGCAAAATAAAAATATCAAATTTCCATGAAATATGTGTGATTCTGAGCGAAAATGAAGGTCAGAGAAGATAGAATAGAAAATATCGTTGTTGGGTTTCCCTAGGTGGAGTGAAGACGGTGGTTGACAGATTCTTGGGAGGCAGCAGCAAATGGAGAGGCCAAACAAATAACGGTAGCACCTAAGGAGTGTGAGGGGTTGTGGTGAGAGTTGGGAAGCCCTCGTAGAGAAATGTCGATGGGGATGAAGCCACGGACGCGGACAAAGAGGAAGGGAGATGACTGAAGTGCTGGTCGATGAACTGGGAAAGGCGTTGAGACGGATCAACACTGATGGGGGGGATGGAAGGGAGAGAGAGAAAGAAATAGAAGAGAGTCTAGGAGAGAGTTGGGGGGAGGTTGGAAGTGGGAAGGACGAAGATGGACGACGGGTGAGAGAGGGAGGTAATGTGAGAGAAGAACGGCGGTTGAGCGGTTGATGTGTAATGGAGGGGATAAGGGCACTGGCAGGGGTGAAAAGTGAGTGTTATAAGAAATTTGGATTTGGCGGAGGCAGAGGTGAGAATGGACGGTTCAGGAATTGGTTCTGGATGGGGAAGGGTTAAGAAGGAAATTAAAAGAGTGATAAGAATGGGGGCAGGGGTGGAAAAGGAACGATGTAGGTGGAGGAAAGGAAAGATAGAGAGAGAGGGGAGAGGGATAGGGAAAGAGAGAGAAAGAAGGAAAAAGAAAGAAAGAAAGGGAAAGAGAGAAAAGAGAGAAAGAGGGTTTACGGCAGGAAAATTGGTAGGGAAAGAGGTAGAGTTGAGAAGGAAAGAGAGGGAATTAGCACAGAATGTAGATAAGAGAGCACAGAACGTTGCAGGAATTGGCACGAGCAACGGGCGGATCGAGAACGGGGAATGGACGGCTGTGCTGGGATAGAAGAGGAAAGAGCAGACATGTAAAGGAGGTAGAGAAGGGAACTTGTAGGGCAGAGATTGGAACGGGTTGGAGCGTGATTGAGGAAAGAAACGCGGAGAGTCGAGGAAGCGTGGAGGTGGAGCAGACCAAGGGGCGAGGAGGTGTCGAGCGGGTGGCCTCAACGCTTGCGCCAGGCGAAGGCGCCGGGGTCCCAGCGCGCACCGCCGAGAGCGTCAGGTCAGGTGGGGCAGGGGGGGGGGGGCAACTGCTGTGGTCGAGTGGAGCGGGGCTGTCGAGGGCCCTGCCCGTGAGCCTGTGCTTGTGCTTGTGCCTGTGTTTGCGCGCGGCCGCTGTTGACGCGCCTCTCTCGCGTATTTGTGCGCGCGCACGCATCCGCTCCCGCCCCCGCCCCCCTCCCACGCCCGAGCGCCTCCTCCCGATGACACCGTACGCCCGCAGCCTTCTCCCAAGACCTGCCCCATCCCATCGCGCTCCACCCCTCGCCAGAGATTCTTGTCTCGGTGTCACGGACCGCCCACTGGCATTGGCACTGCCATCGCCACCGCCGCCACTACCGCCACCGCAGGCCGCCCTCATCGCAGTCGCCGTCCCCCTCGCTGACACCTCCTTCCCCGCCGCAGTTACAGCCACCACCCCTTTCGCAGTCGCCGCCGCCACTGCCGCTACCACCGCCGCTGCCGCTCCGTCAAAGCTACCACCGCCTTTACCGTCACTGACTCTGCCGCCACCACCACCACCACCGCAGCCACTACTGTCGCCGCCGCCGCCGCCGCCGCCACCGCCGCCGCTCCGCCCCATCGCAGCCACCGCCTCCTCCGCCGTCACTGCCGCCCCCGCCGCCACCACCACAGCCACTGCTGTCGCCGCCGCAGCTGCCGCCCCCGTCGCAGCCACCGCCGCCGCTGAGGCTCCGTCGCAGCCACCGCCGCCTCCGCCGCCTTTGCCGCCGCCGGCACCGCCCCCACTGCTACTGCTGTCGCCGCCACCGCCGCCGTCTGTTGCGGCGCGCAGCCTTCGCGTTCTGCAGCTGAGTGGGCGACTGCGACAAGGCGCTCACAAAGGGCCGGGAAGCCGTTCTTTGAACTGCTGCACGCGCAGACCGCCCTCCTCCAAAACAAGAAATTCCAAATTTACGAAGGAAAATCATACTCTGAAGAGTTTTGACTCTACTTTTGGCTGAGCAAATGTATTGTTCAAATGAAGCCTGCATATTCATACCAGCGAATTTATAATTACATGTTTAGAGACAACAGTAAAATATCACAAAAATGTGATATAAATGTGACACCAAAAATGTGACATAAAGAGTGTTTAGATAAAAGTGTTCTTGACAGTAGCTTTCACACACTATGTTTATTTCAAGAGCATGATTTAACCCTAAGGAAATTTAATACTACATAAATAATGTCATTTAAAAGAAGGTCTGAATTTTGAACATAATTCTTGGAAACGTACACTGTTTATACATACGGTGCAATAAATTGCATTGTGTTATTAAAGTAGTTTTTTGTAAATAATGTAAAACAATTTACAATGTTTAGCATGGCAGGCAGATTATAGCTATTTGTATTCGGATTTGTAGCGAATAATGAGTTTGTTTCTTACTATCGATTTAGTAAATTACTTCATTTACATACACCTTTCAGTCATTCATAAGATTTTCATATTTGAAGTACAAACAGAGATCTGCATTTGAAAAAGAAAACCTTTCCATTAAAAGTCTTATCAATGTTATTACATTACTAAAGCAAAATAGAGGCGTTAAGATAGCACATTCTTTGTCATATTTTCAATAACGGTTAGGTAATACAATATTGCAATTTCTGCCAATTCAAACGAAGCGCCTTCGGTGGATATCTCCTATTATTTCGCAAGTCACGAACAGTAGTCCTTTATTACTACTATAAAAGAAGAAAAGTTTAATAAATCTCAACTTACAATATTTGCAGTACATTATATAAATAACCAAGGATAAATTCACGTATATATTAACCATCCAGATCAGAAGAAAGTCCTTAAGAATATATCGTCTTATGAATGCATTTTTAGTACGAACCTATGGTGACATTACGAAATGTACAACTTACGCAAATATATATTCTGTATGTATATTTTACGATTCTTGACGATTTTAATATAGTTGAATGTACTATTTTATTGAATGTAGTGAGTAAAATTCAGAATTAACTGTGAAAATCTGACCTCTTATATAAGTTCATCAGTTTTATAAGTGCATTTTCCTTTGTTCTTCTTACAAGAAATTCAAAGAAAAAATTTGGAGCAGGTTTAGAGAAATTTTTGAAAAATATCCGGGAGCTTGATGTTAAGTACCCCACAAATTAAAAAAAATGTTTTTTCAAAATTTAAAGATTTAACTCGAGCCAGATGGACAGTGATTTCTCCAATTTGGAAACAATCCTACGCATAGTTTACGCGCTAGTGATGTTCGCAGACGGACGGACGGAGGGACAGACGGACGTTTTGAAAAAAAACAACACTTTTTTGGTATCAGGCGACCCTAAAATATGTATTTCCGCTGAAATCTCGGAATTGATGTTCCGCAGAATTACGTAACTTTCTCTATACTATGTATATTATTCCGTTTATACTTACGTATACGAGAGACTAAAAACGTCGTCAAACACGCCAGCAAATATCTCGGTAATTACAAGGATCTTGATTATAAAGCAATTGTGTTAAGAGTGTACTGGACAAATGTGAAGCGCTGGGTTGCTCTATGCGAGGCAAAGTATATTTCCTTCATTCACATATTGACTTTTCCCCCGAATGTTTAGAATAAATCAGCGAAGAACAGGGTGAAAATTTGCACAAAAACTCGAAAGATATGGAAGAAAAAACAAAAGAATAGAGCAATATGGCGTTTTTGTCATCGTATAGGGTACATTAGGCTTTACCCTCATCAAAAATTTAAAGAAAAAATTTGGAGTCGCTTTTGAGAAAATATTGTATTTGTTATTTTTTAAAATATCAAATATTGCAATCACTATTACTACACGAAAACTACTAAAAAAAATTAAAAATTTTTTGTTGACCTTCACGAAGGAACTATTTATGGACAACAAATTTCATTTGAAGGAAAAATCTCTGTCTTCAATTTTGTAGTTGTAGGAACACGCCGAAAACAATTCAAAGTTTTGCAATTTTCGAAAAGTTAAGAGTTAAATCGGTGAAAATCAGACCTATGCCACCGTTATACATGTATTTTACTCTACTCTTACACGAAATGTAAAGAAAAAAATTGGTGCCGTTTATGAGAAAATTTTGAAATGTCCGGGTGGCTTGATGTAAAGTACCCCAAATTTTAAAAAATGTTCCTTAAAATTTCGAAGCTTCAACTAAATCCAGATCAACTGGGGATTCTTTAATTTGAAAAAGATAGTACGTGTGGTTTAGACGCTAGTAGTGTTCACAGACGGACAGACAGACGGGCAGACGGACAGACGGACAGACAGATGAACGTTTTGTTTCCAATTGGTTTTTCGGCATCAAAGACCCACAAAACGGGGATTATGGCTACACTGTGCGTTAGAGGACTTTTTATATTAATTTAGCAACTGGATTTATGCATTTTTTCGCCACCAGAGTCCGTCAATGAATTTTACCCGCCGAAAATTTGCCTTTTTTCCGCATAGCATTAAATAACTTTCTCTACACCACGTATATTGCTCCGTACGTATACGAGAAAGTAAAAATCAATTATCGGTAGCCTCAGAGCAACCCCTTTAATAACGGTAGGGCCAAGAACGGCGCGAGCCTCTGGGAATGATTGGGGAGCACAAACACTCGACTTTCGGAACCGCAGCCTTTTCCAGGCTCCGCGGCGCCGCCCGCCTCGCGCCCCGCGCCCTCGGCGCGTTGACATTTGCGTGAGCGCTCGCCGGGATGAATACGCGCGCTCCCGCGGCGCTTGTTTGCGCGTCGCGTGTTGACCTTTTCAATTTCGCTCCGGATACGCTGGAAATTTCACAATCCAACGCGATTCATGTGCTGGATTCGCATCGGACCCTATCGTTAAATTTATGTTTCCCGCTATCGCTTACCACCGCTAATGAATGCCGGCCTCAAATTCGGCGACGAGCGACAGAACGCGCGGTGCGAATATGGCACCCACGCGCCACGCGCTCGTGAAAAGTGGACGTGGACGCGTGATTATAACAACGTTGCAAAATCTAGTCGGACAGGCTACTGACACGTACGACAATGCTTATACTGACGGTTTTCTCTCT